>JAXLNS010000005.1:1552500-1692500 GCA_037215915.1 Pantherophis vulpinus
TGAGCGAGATAGATGAAAGATAGAGAAATTTGATGGATGGATGGACAGACAGACAGACAGACAGATAGATAGATAGATATAGACAGATACGAGAGAGAGATTGATTAGATGGATAGATGATAGATGAACAGGATAGATGGATGGATAGATGGATGGATGGATGGATGGACGGATGAATGGCTGAGAGATAGATGAGATACAGAGAAATTTGATGGATAGATGGATAGATGGATAGATGGATAGATGGATGGATGGATGGATGAATGGATGCATGCATGCATGGATGGATGGATGAGTGAGATAGATGAGAGAGAGAAATTTGATGGATGGATGGATGGATGGATGGATGGATGGATGGATGGATGGACAGATGGATAGACAGACAGACAGATGATAGAATGGATGGATGGATGGATGGAAGGATGGATAGAGGAGATAGATAGATGGATGATAGATTGGATGGATAGATGAGAGATAGAGAAATTAGATAGATGAATAGATATAGACAGACAGACGGATATATGGATAGTCTCGTGTCCAGAATTTGTGGCTGCTTCATTGCTGGAGGTTTTCAAGAAAAGATTCGTTAAACATTTGTCCAGGTTGCCATAAGGTCTCTTGCCTTGAACAGAGGGTTGGGCTAGAAGACCTCCGAGGTCCCTTCCAGCCCTCGTATTCTAGGATCCTCCCCACCCCCCAACCCAGCTCTGGGAGGAGATTGGCTCCTTGCAAGTTAGACGCTGGTCTTGGTGCCAGGTTTTCTTGCTGGCTCCCAGCCTCTTAACCTGCCTTTCCTGCTGTTTGAAACTTCGAACGGGGGGGGGGGACCCGCCCAGAACTTTGTAAGACGAGCGGCTGCATAGAAAGGTTTCGAATCAATAAATAAGTAAATAAAAGTCCCGCATTGTGACACAAAAGCCCTTCGCAGCAGCTCGGGAAGTGGCGAAGGATGGCGACGCCGTTATGGATGAATGGAACAGGATGAAGCCCTGAGCTGGCAGGAAGAAAACACCCATCTTACTCGCTAGTTGCCATGGGGATCGGGCGCACGTGGGTGTCCTACTCAGCCGGAGGGCTCACATCGACTGTCTTCATCCCGCCTTCCCTTCCCATCCCCATCCAAGGTTGCAAGAGGACCCCACGAGGAGGCTTAGAGAGGCGGGGGTGAATCAGCCTCAGCTGGGCTGCTGGGTACCAAAAAAAGATGTTGAGGCTCTAGAAGAAAAGTGCAGAAAAAGAACAAGAAAGATGCTTAAAAGACTGGAGGGTAAAACATACAAAGAACGGTACATCGAGTGAAAAGAAAGACCAGGAGTGACATGAGAGCAGGCTTCCAATATTTGAGGGGCTGCCACAAAGAAGCGGGGGGGGGGGGGGCTCCACCTATTCTCCAAAGCACCAGAAGGCAGGAAACTAATTGAGAGAAGCAACCTGGAATTAAGGAGAAACTTCCTAACGGTGAGAACAATTGACCTGTGGAACTGCTTGCCACCAGAAATTGTAGGTGCTTCATCACTGGAGGTCTTCAAGAAAGGACTGGACAGCCAGTTGTCAAGGAATGGTATGGGGTCTCCTACTTCTGCAAAGGGTTGCACTAGGCTGTATTAATAGAGGGAGAGAATCAAGATCACGTGAAGTGATAATACCGCTTTATAAGGCCTTGTTAAGGCCACCCCTTGGAATATGGCATCTAGTTTTGGTCACCATATTATTAAAAAAGAAGTGGAGACTAGAAAGGGTGCAATCAGGAGAGCAACCAGGATGGTTTATTTTATTTTTATTTATTTTATTTCGAATTTATATACCGCACCTTCTCCCGAGGGACTCAGGGCGGTGTACAGCCAGCTAAAAACATACAATACAAACATTAAAAACAATTACAAGGATATATATTAATTTGGCCCCAATTTAAAATGACAAACCAGTTAAAAATGTTTTTTAAAAAAATGTTATGTTAAGCCAGCCCGGCTTGCTGGATAAAGAAAGTTTTAAGGGCACGGATGGAAGGCACCGAGGTCTTGGATTCTCCTTATGAGGGGACTGGGGAATAAAACATATGAAGAACAGTTGCAGGAACTGGGCCTGGCTAGTTTAATGAGAAGAAGGAGTAGGGGGGACATAATAGCAGTCTTCCAATATTTGAGGGGCTGCTCCAAAGAGAGGAGGGGGTCAACCTCTTCTCCAAAGCCCCTGAAGGCAGGACAAGAAGCAACGGATGGAAACTCACCAAGGAGAGAAGCAACCTGGCACTTAAGGAGGAATTTCCTGGCAGAGCAATTAGCCAGTGGAACAGCTGGCCACCAGAAGTGCTGGGTGCTTCATTACTGGAGGCCTTCAAGATGAGACTGGACAGCCATTTGTCTGAAATGTTATCAGGTCTCCTGCGTGAGTAGGCGGGCTGGACTAGAAGATCTTCAAGGTCCCTTCCAGCTCTATTCTGATTCTGACTTAACAGCCATGTTACTACTTTGGTAACAGTGCAGTACTAATTTAGTAATCAACTGCAGTGATTCGCTTAACAATGGTGGCAAGGAAGGTTGTAACGTGGGGCAAAACTCACTTAACAACTGTCTTGCTTAGCAACGGAAGTGTTGGGCTCAGCTGTGGTTGTAAATGGAGGACTGCCTGTAATAACCCTCTTTTGACTCCGTCCCAAGGCTCTGCCATTAGCAGAATAACAAGAGTTGGGAGGGACCTTGGAGGTCCTCTAGTCCAACCCCCTGCTCAAGCAGGAGACTGTATCATTTAAGTCAGATGGCTGTTTGAAAGCCTCCAGTGATGGAGAACCCACAATTTCTGGTGGCCAGCTGTTCCACTGGTTAATTGTCCTCGCTGCTGGGAAGTTTCTCCTTAATTCGTAGACAATTTCAGTCAAATGACTGTCCAGTCTCTTCTTAAAAGACACCCGGTGCCACTCCCTCTCCTACAAGGGGCAACATTAAAGCAACATTTCCCCCAGGCCATAAATTCCTCACCAAGATGTGTCCCCTTTGAGGACAGCAACCTGTCAGATTCCTCTGAGAAGACTCCAGGTGCTTTGCCATTTCACGTGGGGTTGTGTGACTTTCCCCATGGAAGTGGGAAATCTCCACCTGTCTGGCAGAAAGTCCAGCAGCCTCGGCTATGGAAGGGGACACCAGACACCACCAGATATTTTTAAATCTCCCCCTCCCCATTTTCTATACACAGCAGCTGTGGGGCTGCAAAGGGCACAGAGGACAGGATAGCCGGCTTCTAGTATTTGAGGGGCTGCCCCAAAGAAGTGGGGGGGGGGTTTCCACCTCTGCTCCAAAGCCCCTGAAGGCAGGAGAAGACATGTTGGATGGAAACTAACCGAGGAGAGAAGCAGCCTGGAACTAAGGAGAAACTTCCTAACAGTGAGGACAATTAACCAGTGGAACAGCTGGCCACCAGACGTTGTGGGGGCTCCATCACTGAAAGTTTTTAAGAAGAGATTGCACACCTATTTGTCCAGAATGGTAGGGTCTCCTGCTTGAGCAGGGGGTTGGACTAGAAGACCTCCAAGGTCCTTCTGCTGTAGGAAGTTTGCAGCTAGAAGCCTTTTAGGTAGGCTTTTCCTCAGAACATACATACTTCCATCCATCCATTCATTCATTGAAATTTATATGCCATTTATATCCTCCAAAACTTTCTTTCTTTCTTTCTTTCTTTCCTTCCTTCTTCCTTCCTTCCTTCCTTCCTTCCTTCCTTCCTTCCTTTCTTTCTTTCTCACTCTCTCTCCTTATTCTTCTCTCTCTCTCACCATTTACATGCCATTTCTATCCTCCAGAATTTAGTTTCTTCCTTCCTTCCTTCCTTCCTTCCTTCCTTCCTTCCTTCCTTCCTTCCTTCCTTCCTTCCTTTCTCTCTCTCTCTCCTTCTCCTTCTCTCTTCCTCACCATTTACATGCCATTTCTATCCTCCAGAACTTAGTTTCTTTCTTTCTTTCTCTTCCTTCCTTCCTTCCTCTCTCTCTCTCCTTCTCTCTCTCTTACCATTTACATGCCATTTCTATCCTCCAGAACTTAGTTTCTTTCTTTCTTTCTTTCTTTCTTTCTTTCTTTCTTTCTTTCTTTCTTTCTTTCTTTCTTTCTTTCTTTCTCTTTCTTTCTTCCTTCCTTCCTTCCTTCCTTCCTTCCTTCCTTCCTTCCTTCCTCTCTCTCTCTCTCCTTCTCTCTCTCTCACCATTTACATGCCATTTCTATCCTCCAGAACTTAGTTTCTTTCTTTCTTTCTTTCTTTCTTTCTTTCTTTCTTTCTTTCTTTCTTTCTTTCTTTCTTTCTTTCTTTCTTTCTTTTTCTTCCTTCCTTCCTTCTCTCCTTTCTCTCTCTCTCTCTCTCCTTCTCCTTCTCGCTCTCTCTCACCATTTACATGCCATTTCTATCCTCCAATACTTACTTACTTAGTTACTTACTTACTTAGTTCCTTCCTTCCTTCCTTTCTCTCTCTCCCTCTCTCTCTCTCTCCCATTTACATGCCATTTCTATCCTCCAGAACTTGCTTTTCCAACCTGAAAAACCATTCATCCATAAGCCCCAGAGGTTTTGCACTCTTCTTTCTCTTGCTTCCTATGCACACTCACACACACACACACATCCGCCCACCGAATAATTATGCTCCCATGGGGAGAAAAAAAATCCCTCGGGGAGCCTGTAAGCGCAGCCAGGCAGTGCAGTGATTAGCACCTGACTCTGTATCCTGGCAGATTTGGCCCAGCCGAGCCAGCCTGGCTGGAGGCGGGAAGAAACAGGGAATGGGTGGGATGCAAGATGCCAATCAATCAATCAATCAATCAATCAATCAATCAATCAGAATAGAGCTGGAAGGGGCCTTGGAGGTTTTCTAGTCCTGCATCCCCTGCAGGAGACCCTATACAATTGGAGACAAGTGGCTGTCCAGTCTCTTCTTCTTAAAAGCCTCCAGCGATGGAGCACCCACACATTCTAGTGGCAAGCTGTTCCACTGGTTAATTGTCCTCACTGTCAGGAAGTTTCTCCTTAATTCCAGGTTGCTTCTCTCCTTGGTGAGTTTCCATCTGTTGCTTCTTGTCCTGCCTTCCGGTGCTTTGGAGAACAGGTGGACCCCCCCTTCTTTGGGGCAGCCCCCCAAATATTGGAATATTATTATCACATCAACCCTTCCCCCCAGTCCTTCTTTTCATTAGACTAGACATACCTAATCCACCCAACATCAAAGATGGTGTTGGACTTGCCTAAAAAATCCTCCCCAGGCAAGAACAGATCCAGACAAGCGAGCCAGGTCACATTTTCCTGCTATTCTCTGAGCGGGTGGGTGGAGAATGACCCTTTGCCTGGGGAAATGCGCTGCTGACAGTCATTTCGAATCCGGTTCCCTCCCGAGGCTTTGCCTGTCCCGGCCTCCTTGGCAAAGGCAACTGCGGATAAAAGCGCTTTATTTTTTTTCTCCTTGGTACATTTCCTTACGACCCATCTGCCTGTCGGAGGAAGTGTCGAAAAGTCTCGATGGGCTCTGCATCCTGACCTCTGGACCTTCTCCGGCCGCTGTTTCCTGACGCATCGGGAGTCACCGGACTGCTGTTTCCCCCTCCACCGTCAACCCTCCGGTCCATTGCCCCAAGCGAGGGCAGGAAAGCAGGAAGAAAAACTGGCTGGTTTTGGTCTTTTTTTTCTTCTTTACTTTCCAAGAAGGAATAATTTTTTAAATATTACTTTCCCCAAAGTTAAAATACAAAATTATTCTTAAAAAAGATAAAAAAGATAAGTCCTCAACTTACAACAGTTTCACTTAGTGTACCGTTCAAAGCAAAGACAACGTCACTGAAAAAAGGGACTTAGGATTCATGCCCATTTTTCATCCACTTTTCTCTCCTTGGTGCATTAGAGAGCCTTGATAGTACAGTGGTCTACGCACCCTGTTATTAACACAGCTGCCTGCAATTACTGTGAGTTCGAATCTCGCCAGGCTCAAGGTTGACTCAGCCTTCCATCCTTTCTAAATTGAGGACCCAGTTTGTGGGGGCAATAAGCTGACTTTGTATAAATATACAAAAGGATGAAGGCTATTGCTTAGCGCATTGTAAGCCGCCCTGAGTCTCCGGAGAAGGGCAGCATATAAATCAAATAATAAAAAAAAAAAATTAAAGCAATATGACTAAATATGACTAAATTTACAAGATTTAGAAAAAGCGTTTTTTTCCCCAACTTGGTAACTTGAAGAGTGGGTGGACTTCAACTCCCAGAATTCCCCAGCTGCATTAAAAATATCTCAAAGATGACATTGATACAAGGGTTGGTCAAACTTGGCAATTCCGAGAGAGGTGGACTTCAACTCCCAGAATTCCCCCTGGCTGCTCTAAGGCAGAATATCCCAAACCTGACTTGGATGCAAGATTTAGATCAGCGTTTCCCCAACTTGGCAACTTGAGGACGGGGTGGACTTCAACTCCCAGAATTCCCCAGCCAGAGTCAGAACGTTCATTAAGGGTGTCTCGCTCCATTTTTACGACCTTTCTTGCCACTGTTGTTAAGCGAATCACTGCTGTTGTTAAATCGGTAACCCGGTTGTTAAGTGAATCAGGCTTCCCCGTTGACTTTGCTTGTCAGAAGGTCGCAAAAGGGGATCACGTGACCCCCCCCCAGGGATGCTGCGACCGTCATAAGTGTGAATCAGTGGTCAAGCTTCCGAATGTAAATCACGTGACCGTGGGGATGTTGCAACGGTCATAAGTGTGAAAAATGGTCCTAAGTCACTTTTTTTCAGTGCCGTCACAACTTTGAATGGTCACTAAATAAACTGTTGTAAGTCAAGGACTATCTATAGGCAGGCTGAATAAGGAGGAATTTTCTGACAGTGAGAGCAATCAACCCATGGAAGAGAAGTTGCCTTCAGAAGTTGTGGAAGCTTCATCCCTGGAAGCTTTTGAGAAGAGACTGGGCTGCCATCGGTCAGAAATGGTGTAGGGTCTCCTGCTTGGGTGGAAGGTTGGACTAGATGACCTCCAAGGTCCCTCCCAACTCTGTTAATCTGTTAAGTACTTGGCATGGCTAGTCTAGTGAAGAGAAGGTCCAGGGGAGACAGGATAGCATCTTCCAATATTTGAGGGGCTGCCCCAGAGAGGAGGAAGGGGGTCAAGCTATTTTCCAAGGCACCCGAAGGCAGGACAAGAAACAACGAATGGAAGTTAATCAAGGAGAGATTCAACCTACAAATAAGGAGAAATCTCCTGACAGTGAGAACCATCAACCGATGGAACAAAAGTTGCCTTCGGAAGTTGTGGGAGCTTCATCCCTGGAGGCTTTCAGGAAGAGACTGGACTGCCATCTGTCAGAAACGGTGGAGGGTCTCCTGCTTGGGCGGGGGGTTGGACTAGATGACCTCCAAGGTCCCTCCCCACTCTGTTCATCTGTTACAATGAAGTCTGACTTACATCAACCTATGAGGAAGGCTACCTTACATTATCCTGTACTTTCCGTCTCCTTTTTTCCGTCTTTTCCATCAACATTCAAGCCGAACTCCAGAATAAATAGTCTTTAATGGAGGGGCAATTAAGCTGCAGCGCAACACTTCTTCAACCAGCTAGTTTATTTTATTTATTTTATTTATTTTTATATGCCGCCCTTCTCCGGAGACTCAGGGCGGCTTACAATGCGTTAAGCAATAGCCTTCATTCTTTTGTATATTTTTATACAAAGTCAGCTTATTGCCCCCACAAACTGGGTCCTCATTTTACCCACCTTAGAAAGGATGGAAGGCTGAGTCGACCTTGAGCCTTGGAGAGATTCGAACCAGCAGTAAATTGCAGGCAGCTGGATGTTGAATGCTGCCTTAGTAGGAGGCATTAGCCTGCTGCGCCACTCAGGCGTAGTTGAGATCTTTTCCCAAAGACTTCGTCAAAAAGTGGGACACGGTCGCCGTTATTTCTCTAATCAGGGTGAGGAGAAACTTCTCCCGGGAGATCTAAACCTTTCCTGAAATTTGTTTCCTATCATTAAAAAATTCCCAGGGCTCTTCAATGTTAGTTTTTGCACAACGCTCGGGAGAAACTGGAAAGGCCAGGGTTTCCCTTTTATGCAATTATTATTGGCATCTTCTTGCAAACGAAGATTCAATTAAGGAGAACATCTACTGGCTGAGCATCTTCGGTCTTGATTTCAGCCGAGGGACTGACTACTTGGAAGCCAGCCCCACATTTAGAGTTATTTTAAGTTATCGGTGAGGAAATCCTTTTTTGTGGGGTTGACTTTGGAGGGCCGTGGACTCGGTGAGCAAACTCCCAAGGAAACGAGGACATTTTGAAGTGGTCCACTTGCCTATTTTAGCCCTTTCTTTTTTCACCCTCCAAGAATGGAGACTGGTTGGTCCTCCTGGATTGATAGATGACATGCCATCGAATCATTGTTGACACTTAGAGATTGCATCTCCAGGGGGATCGGTTGCAAAGAGGAGGAGGAGGAGGACTGTGGGGTCCTTGGTGCTCTCTGAGTTTGGCGGTTTTCTTGCAGACGTTTCATGACCCAAATAGGTAATATCATCAGTGCTAGAACGGAAGAGGTTGGAGGAGGAGGAGGAGGAGGAGGACTGTGCGGTCCTTGGTGCTGTGAGCTTAGTGGTTTTCTTGCAGACTTTATAATGCCTTGGTAATAAGGCCACACCTGCATCCAGTTTTGGTCGCCATGATGTAAAAAAGATGTGGAGACTCTAGGAGGAGTGCAGAGAAGAGCAACAAAGAGGATTAGGGGACTGGAGGCTCAAACATATAAAGAACGGTTGCAGGAACTGGGCATGGCTAGTCTGATGAAAAGAAGGACTAGGGGAGACATGAGAGCAGTCTTCTAATATTTGAGGGGCTGCCCCAAAGAAGAGGGAGTCAAGCTATTCTCCAAAGGACCTGAAGACAGGACAAGAAGCAACGGGTGGAAACTCATCAAGGAGAGAAGCAACCTGGAACTAAGGAGGAATTTCCTGACAGTTAGAACAATTAACCAGTAGAACAACTTGCCTCCAGAAGTTGTGAATGCTCCAACACTGGAAGTTTTAAAGAAGATGTTGGATAACCATTTGTCTGAAGTGGTGTAGGGTTTCCCGCCTAAGCAGGGGGTTGGACTAGAAGACCTCCAAGGGCCCTTCCAGCTCTGATATTCTATTCTATTCTATTCTATTCCATCCCATCCCATCCCATCCCATCCCATCCCATCCCATCCCATTCCATTCCATTCCATTCCATTCCATTCCATTCCATTCCATTCCATTCCATTCTATTCTATTCTATTCTATTCCATTCCATTCCATTCCATTCCATTCCATTCCATTCCATTCCATCCCATCCCATCCCATCCCATCCCATCCCATCCCATCCCATCCCATTCCATTCCATTCCATTCCATTCCATTCCATTCCATTCTATTCTATTCTATTCTATTCTATTCTATTCTATTCCATTCCATTCCATTCCATTCCATTCCATTCCATTCCATTCCATTCCATCCCATCCCATCCCATCCCATCCCATCCCATCCCATCCCATCCCATCCCATCCCATTCCATTCCATCCCATCCCATCCCATCCCATCCCATCCCATCCCATCCCATCCCATCCCATTCCATTCCATTCCATTCTATTCTATTCTATTCTATTCCATTCCATTCCATCCCATCCCATTCCATTCCATTCCATTCCATTCCATTCCATTCCATTCTATTCATTCTGAATTCTATTCTATTCTATTCTATTCTATTCTATTCTATTCTATTCTATTCTATTCTATTCTATTCTATTCTATTCTATTCTATTCTATTCTATTCTATTCCATTCCATTCCATTCCATTCCATTCCATTCCATTCCATTCTATCCTATTCTGACGTTTCATGACCCAACTAGGGTACATCATCAGTGCCAGGAGGGAGTGGGGTTTGTGGAGAAGAGGAGGAGGGGGACCGTAGGGGTCCTTGGTGCTCTCTGAGCTTGGTTCTTTTCTTGCAGACTAACTGTAGAAGCCCTGGGGGCTCGTCTTGAGCTAATTAGACTTGTGAGAAAGAAGATTGTGGCTTCTTCTTCTTTTTTTTTTTTTAAATGGGCTTGTTGCCCTCTGCCTGTAAAGAAGGGATGCTGGGCCCTGGGTGGAGGTGCCCGGCCTTTAAACAATCGGCTGAATGGAGGAGCGAGTGAGCCAGGCCGGCTCTTGGCTGGGCTGCTGGGAAAGTGCCTCTTTCGGCTGCTACACATCCATCTTGCGCTGGTTTCCACCTCAAAGGAGGCCTTGAGAGGGTCCGGGTGCAGCCTTTGTGGAGGGAATCTCCGGGCATTCCGGAATAACACGCAGGGGGGAAAAAAAATGGGTTTGCTCTGGTGAAGCCCAGCACTGTTCAAATGCTGTGGAGCCAAGAAAGCAGAAAAGTGACGTGCGAAAAGGAGATGCCATTGCCAGAGAAAGAAGAATGGATTTTCTTTTTTTTATAAAACTGGGGAAATGGTAAAAACGGAGGATTGGAAACACTCTCAAATAAACAAATAGAATAACAGAATTGCAGAGTTGGAAGGGACCTTGGAGGTCTTCTAGTCCAACCCCCTTCTCCAAGCAGGAGACCCTATGCACCTGTCTGACTTCTGGTGAAAAGTGAGGTCTTGCAGTCCATAAAAGCAGCCCCGCCCACGCCAGAAATGCCCGCTTACCATCACGTTACCCTGTTACCAGGGGTTTTCTCCTTCGACTCTTTGGCCATAGGACTGGAGCTCCTCTCCGGAGCTGTGGGGGCTCCATCGCTGGAGATCCTCAAGAAGAGCCTGGAGAAGAGTTTGTCTGACGTGGTCTAGGCTCTCGTGCTTGAGCAGGGGGTTGGTCTGGAAGACCTCTGAGGTCCCTGAGAATCCACCCCTAGGAATCTAAGATTCTGCAGATTCAGTGATTCTAGGAGATAGAGGTGATACATATGATAGACAAATGGTAAAGTGGATGGATGGATGGATGGATGGATGGATAGACAGACAGACAGATAGAAAGAAAGATAGATAATAATAATGATAGATTGATAGATCAGATAGATAGATAGATACCCTGTTTCCCCCAAAATAAGACACCCCCTGATAATAAGCCCAATCGGGCTTTTGAGCGCATGGCAATAAGGCCAAAAGCTTATTTCAGGGTTCAAAAAAATATAAGACGGGGCCTTATTTTCGGGGAAACACAGTAGATAGATGATAGATAGATAGATAGATAGATAGATAGATAGATAGATAGATAGATAGATAGATAGATAGATAGATAGATAGATGATAGAAGATGGATGGATAGATAGATAGATAGATGATGGATGGATGGATGGATGGATAGATGGATGGATAGATAGATGGATGGATGGATGGATGGATGGATAGATAAATGATAGATAGATAGATAGATAGATAGATAGATAGATAGATAGATAGATAGATAGACAGACAGACAGACAGACAGACAAAGACATAGACAGTCAGACAGACAGCTGATAGATGGAACAGCTTCCCTCCCAGACTTTTGGGTGTCCATCCCTGAAGGTTTTTGAGACAAGATTGGGCAACTGTTTGTCCAGGATGATCTAAGGATTCCTGGCTTAGTTGGGGCAAGTGGAGTGTTGGACTAGAAGACCTCCAAGGTCCCTTCCAGCCCATGGATGCTATGAGTTTACGATGCTGTGCCTGGAGGGAGGAAGAGACCATAGGGTCCAAACAGCAAAGCCAACGGAACTGCACCAGCAAAGAGAGAGAAAGAGACGGAGTTCATAAATAGCACAGTGGAAAAAAAATAAAATAAAATACTCCCAGGTGAAGAAAAGGCCGAACGAGAAGGGGCCTCTGTGTGTGGTGGTTTTTTGTGAATAGCCAGGAGGAAAACTGAGCGCACGTCCAGCTCCCAATAACCTACTTTTAATCAGGGCAGACTGATTGATTTCCGCCAGACTTTTCCCTCCAAAACACGTTTGCCCTTTTTAATTTACTTTTCCAGATCTCTTCTCCTTCTTCGGCCGTGGCTCTTCTCAAGGACCACAAACTCACAGCAGTTTGTGTCCTCAGCCTCTTGCAATTTCACACCTGCCTTTCTCCTTCGCTGGCAACCCGAATCTTGCCGAGTCTGGCTTCTGTTTGTGGAGCGAGGCTGGGGCTTGGAGGGCCAGCAAGGTCATTATTATTATTATTTTATTATTTTATTTATTTCTGTTTAACGTTTCTAGACCGCCTCTCCCCCCCCCCCCCCAATCAAGGTTTGTTGCATGCTCAGCCAGATGTTCAGACTGCATTTGGGTCCACCTCTCGAGTCCTTCCCAAGGACCTCAGATACGCAGATGTGTTGTTTGATGGGGTTGAAGGTATATTTGCAGGATGAAAGCTGTTCCGAGTAACAGATTAACAGAGTTGGAAGGGACCTTGGAGGTCATCTAGTCCAACCCCCAGCCCAAACAGGAGACCTTACACCAATTCTGGCAGATGGCAGTCCAGTCTCTTCTTGAAAGCCTCCAAGGATGAAGCTCCCACAACTTCTGAAGGCAACTTCTGTTCCATGGGTTGATGGTTCTCACTGTCAGAAAATTCCTCCTTATTTCTAGGTTGAATCTCTCCTTGGTCAGTTTCCATCCATTCTTCCTTCTCTGGCCTTCAGGGGCTTTGGATAATAGCTTGGCCCCCTTCCTCCTCTCTGGGGCAGCCCCTCAAATATTGGAAGATGCTATCCTGTCTCCCCTGGTCATTTCTCTTCACTAGACCAGCCAGGCCCAGTTCCTGCAACCGTTCATCGTATGTTTTAGCCTCCCATCTCCTCATCATCCTGGTTGCTCTTCTCTGCACTCTTTCTAGAGTCTCAACATCTTTTTTTTATAGTGTGGCGACCAAAACTGGATGCAGGATTCTAGGTGTGGTTTTACTAAGGCTTTACAGAGTGGTATTAGTACCTCACTTGAGTAAAGCCGCCTTTTGCAAATTGACTGCTCCAGATGTTTTGGGACTGCACTCCGGGTACCTGTTACCATTGGAACCACCTATGCCTTCTTCTGCCACCCTTGTTCTACTTCTATTTGCTGGGTTTTTGTGTTTTTGTGATCTTCTCCAGTTCTTTCCCTTCTTCTTCTGCTCTCTCCAGGTACAGCCAGATTCAATAGCCAGAACATTTTTTTGGTCCTTCTTACCGACAGTTGTTAAATCTGGGGTGTTACGTGGCAGGCGCCTTTCGCTTTGAATTCTCATGTTCCAAATTATTTTCGTGGTCCGTCGCAGTCAGCCAGATGTTCAGGCAGGAGGTGGCATTGTTATCCATCCTCTGGAGTCCTTCCCAAGGACCTCGGATAGGCTTATGTGGATATTTGATGGTTTTGAAAGTCTCACGGCAGGATATAAGCTATTCCGAGTCAAGCTGCCTTTTGAAATTGACTGATGGGGATTTTGTCAATGCCGACAGTGTTCAAGGGATGCTCCAGATGTTTTGGGATTGCACCCAAGGTGCCTGTCATTATTGTTATTAAGGTTGGTGGCACAGTCAGCCAGATGTTCGCATTGGATTTGGCTTCCCCCCCCCACCTGTCAAGCCCTTCGCAAGGACCCAGGAGAAGGATATTGGTGTCGGATGGTTGGGATCATGGCAGGATGTCAGCGGTTCCAAGCAAAGCTGCCTTTTGCAATTGACTTATGAGGAATTAGTCAATGCTGATGTTTGTCACACAGCCAGCCAGATGTTCTGACTGGATTTGGCTTTTTATTCACCCATGAAAGTCCTTTCCAGCCACCTGGGATAGGTTGATGTGTTGTTCGATGGTGTTACAAATACCGTCGCAGGATGTCAGCTGTTCTGTGTCAAGCTGCCTTTTGCAATTGACTGATGTTGAATTCGTCAATGCCGATAATGTTCAAGGGATGCCCCAGAGGTTTTGGGATTACACCCGAGTTGTCTGTTATTGTTATTATTATTATTGTGGTTGGTTGCACAGTCAGCTGGACGTTCACACTGGATTTGGCGTTTTTGTCTACCTATTGAGTGCTTCCCAAGGACCTTGGGCTAGGCAGATCTGGATGTTTGATTGTGTTACAAATATCATCCCAGGATGTCAGCTGTTCCAATGAAGCTGCCTTTTGCAATTGACTGTGAATTTGTCAATTCTGATGGTGTTCAAGGGGTGCTCCAGATGTTTTGGGGTTGCACCCAAGGCGCCTATGACTATTGCTTTTTTAAAATTAATTATTACTGATGAAATCTCTACCGTGCCCATCTCACCTATATGACTCTGGAGGATTTACAACAATACAACAAACGCACGTAAGTACATGAATAAAAAATCCTTAAAACTGGATTAAAAGCAGGTGGTTGGACTAGAAGACCTTCAAAGTCCCTTCCAACTCTGACATACTGTTAAAAATCAAGTTAAATCTTACAAGTAAAAATAAGTCAGGTCCAAATTCAAAGGCTAGGATTTTAACAGAGCCAGGGAGGGGTCTGTAGAAATTCCTCATTTAAGCAGTGATGGCGGTTCCAAATTGATGATAGAAAATTGTAAGTAAACATTCCCATGACGAATTTAAAAGCGGAATGAGAATCTTAATAAAAAATGACAATAAAATCGAGCCGATGGGCATGGCAGCCATCCAATCAGAAGGCATCCTTTTTCACAAACCACAATTTTGTCTGGATAAAAGGTTTTCTGGCCTCCTAGAGGAAGGATAATTGGGGTGGGAGGGATAGGTGGGTGAGATGGATTAGCTCCATCTCTTGAATAGAGGTAGTCCTTGACCTATGGCTGCAATTGTGCCCCATTGCTAAACGAGACAGTTGCTATGTGACCATTTTGCCTCATTTTACGACCTTTCTTGACACAGTTGTTAAGTGAATCATCACACAGTCGTAAAGCGAATCTGGCTTCTCTGCTGACTTTGCTCGTCTGAAGGTCTCAAAAGGGGATCACGTGACCCCGGCACCCTGCAACCGACATAAGTCCATGCCAGTTGCCAAGCATCTGAATTTTGATCACGTGACTGCGGGGATGCTGCAATGGTCATAAGCGTAAAAAATCGTCATAAGTTACTTTTCCCCCCAGTGCCGCTGTAACCACCATGTGCCAAACTTAACAACTGTCATGATTCGCTTAACAACAGCGGCAAGAAAAGTCATAAAACGGGGCAAACTGTCCAGTTTAGCATCAGAAATGCTGGGCTCCATTGCGATCGTAACTCGAGGACTTAAACGAATTCTCTTCCTTTGGGCCATTTGCTATTCAGTCCCTATTTTCGGTTCCTTTTTAATGAAGGGCTCTCATTTTGTCTTCCCACAATTTTTTTTTTTTAAATTCCTCTTTAATTTCTTTCACTTTTCCTTTTTAAGGCTGTTTCCTCCTCCATCTACCCCCCCACAAAAAATAAATTATAATTTGTGGTGCATTCAGAATCTCTCTTCCCCCTTGTTTTCTTCCCCCAGTTTCTTCTCTCCGTTTTACAATTTAATCAGGCTTTTCAATTGCGCATTCATTCCTCCGCCATCTGTAGATATGAATAGACGGGCTTAAATTGGGCCCTTGAAAGAAAGAAAGAAAGAAAGAAAGAATTCTTCTTCTTTTGGGCTGATATTCACCAAATAAACCTGTTTTCATTCATTTTGGGGGCCTCTGAATGGGCCAATCACTTTTCCTCTTATGGGCTCGCGTCTCATTCACGCCCGTTCATTCATGCCACCGAACCGAAGATTTTTTTCGTGTGTATTGCACAATATCGCACCATTTTTCCCAACGCTCTTATTTGTGTCTCCCATTATCGGTGTTTGCACAAGTGTGGTACGCAACTATGTCCTGTCTGTGAAGTCTTCCCTTTGGTGCACGTTGTAAGGAAATAGAAATTTCTGTCTCTCTTCTTGTTGTTGTCATTATTAATCGTTTATTTTCTGACAGCCTGTTTGGGACGCGGACCAAAAAAATCCAGTCCCCTTACCTTGATTGACAAGCCTCACCTTCGTACCCCTTCTCCATTCCCTTGGAGAAGAGGCAGGAAGCTTCCTTACAGAATTGCAAAATTATAGAATCGCAGGGTTGGAAGGGACCTTCCGAGGTCTTCTAGTCCAACCCCCTGCTCGAGCAGGAAGATTTATAGTGGACGTCCTCGACTTAAGACATATTTAGCCTCCCATTACCGGTGTTCGCACAAGTGTGATACGCAACTATGTCCCGTCCGTGAAGTCTTCTTCCCTTTGGTGCACGTTGTAAGGAAATAGAAATTTCTGTCTCTCTTCTTGTTATTGTCATTAATCGTTTATTTTCTGACAGTTTGTTTGGCACACAGACCCCCCCAAAAAAGTCCCCTTACCTTGACTGACAATCCTCACCTTCGCACCCCTTGTAAATGCCCTTGGAAAAGAGGCAGGAAGCTTCCCTACAGAGTCCCTTGGGAGTTGGGCGGCATAGAAATGCGATAAACTAAATTAAATTAAATTGCAAAATTATAGAATCACGGAAGGGACCTTCCGAGGTCTTCTAGTCCAACCCCCTGCTCGAGCAGGAAGATTTATACTGGATGTCCTCGATTTATGACAGTTTAGCCTCCCATTATCGGTGTTTGCACACGTGTGATACGCAGCTATCGCCCGTCCGTGAAGCCTTCCCTTTGTGCGTGTCGTAACAACCCAAACTAGGACACGGATTCACACTTTCTGACATCGGCCCTTTTGTTCACAACCGGGTGCCGATTCCGCGACTCTCTTCCGCCACATCGAGCGTGAACTTTGTTCAATTTTATCGCAACTCTCCCTTTTCCACAATCACACAAGTCTCCTTCTCTGCCAACGTGCTCTGCACAGGGAGTCCTCTACATACAACCAACATTGAAACTGGAATTTCTGTTGTTAAGCAAGATGATTGTTAAGTGAATTTTGCCCCATTTTTCGATCTTTCTTGCCGCTGTTGTTAAGTGAATCACTGCAGTTGTTAAGTGAGTCACACGGTTGTGAAGTGAATCAGGCTTCCCCATTGACTTTGATCCTAAGAAGGTCGCAAAAGGGGATCAGGTGACCCTGGGACATGGCGACCGTCATAAATAGGAACCAGTTGCCAAGTGTCTGAATTTGGATCACGTGAATTTCCGTTGTTAGGCGAGACAGTTGTTAGGAGAATTTTGCCTCATTCGATGACCTTCCGTGCCACCGTTGTTAAGCGAGTCTCTGCAGTCGTTAAGTTACTAACACGGTTGTTAAGTGAATCCTGCTTCCCCCATTGACTTTGATCGTCAGAAGGTAGGGGGATCATCACGTGACCTTGGGACACAGCAATGGTCATAAGTATGAGTCAGTGGCATCTGCATTTTGATCACGTGATCATGGGGGATGCTGCAATGGTCGTAAGTGCGAAAAACAGTCACAAGTCATTTTTTCCAGTGCTCTAGTAAATTCGAACGGTCACTAAACAAACTGTCGTAACTCAAGGACTACCCAGAATGACATGCCCGTTGCCAAGCACCTGAGTTTTGACCATCTGACCACGAGGATGTAAGCCACCAGTCAGTGGCACATTTCTCAATGCCGTTGAAGCTTCGAAGAGGTTACTAAGCAAGCCGCTATAAGTCGAGGACCCCCTGAAAACTTAATTCTTGGCTCTTCCTGCCCATTTCTCAGTTTTTGAGTTGCAGGGGATTCCGTCCGTGTTCGAGGGCGGCCCTGTCTCGTTTTATGAACTCCGCTTTGGCCATTAAGGGCACCGATACTCCTGAGTGTATCAGCCGTGTAGCTGGCTGGCTGGTTTTTTTTTTCCTAGACTGCAAGTCATCATCATCCTCTTTTAACGACCTCTTAATCCCTTGTGTGTGGGGCAGGGGAGTCTGGGCAACTGAACGGAGCTGAGTGTTTTCTGGCCGGATGCCCTTCCTGTCACCAGTGCGGAGTTTTATTCAGCAGATATATTTTCAGTGCGCCCAGAGAGAGAAATACCTGCCTTTACCGAGCATCTTTTTTCCAGACTGCAAGTATTTTGGTTAAATGTCATTCTGCTATTTTCAGCCCGTTTCTCTCATCTGTCGAGAGCGTTTTGAAATTTTATTTCTGTCTGCAGGGTACTCGCTCTTTCCCCTCCCCCCCAGCTTCCCCCCACCCTCCCCCGGAATTCCTCCTACCCTTCGGAGGCATGTAGCTGCTCTCCTCGACTTACGCCCACGGTTGCAATCAGAATTTCCATGGCTAAGCAAGGCGGACGTTAAGAGAATCATGCCCGTTTTTTTTGGTTTTTTTTGTATTTGGGCCACGGTTGTTCAGCAAATCGCTGCAGTCGTTAAATGAATCATGCGGCCATTAAGCAAATCCGTTCGGTTTGCTTGTCAGAATCCAGCTGGGAAATAATGATCCCATCTCCCCGGGATGCTGCAAATCGACTAAATACATGCGTTTTACATTCTGGTCATGTGACCGTGGGAGGTGCTGCAATGGCCGTAAGTGCAAGGACTGGTCATAAGTGCGAAGACTGGCCATAAGTCACTTTTTTTTTCAGTGCCGGTGTAACTTCGAACGGTTGACTGCGTCACAACCGTCGTAAATACACAGCAACTGCCAAATGCCCAAATTTTGATCACATGGCAGTACGGATACTGCGATGGTCATAAGTGCGAGGAGTGGTTGTAAGTCACTTTTTTCCAATTTTCGTTGTAGCCTCGAGCGGTTAGTAAACGAATGGTTGTAAGTCAAGCCCTCCCTGTAGGGATAATAAAGGTGTGGAAAGGTCCAGGGTCCAAGACTTGAAGCTTGTTGCCCCCTCCTCCGAGCCCCTCCTCCGATGAGCATCACACAAGGCCTGTTCTTTGTGCCGAGGAATTCTGGGAGTTGAAGTTTGATAGGTTTTCTTGGTTTCCTTCCAGGTTAGCTGAGCACAGATTGGAAATCTTAATATATATAAGGTACCGCCTTCCTTCTTTTTATAAATAACTTTTTTTTTTTTTTAATTTGATTGATATGCCGCCCTTCTCCGGAGACTCAGGGCGGCTTACAATGCATTAAGCAATAGCCTTCATTCTTTTGTATATTTATACAAAGTCAGCTTATTGCCCCCACAATCTGGGTCCTCATTTCACCTCCCTTTGAAAGGATGGGAAGGCTGAGTCAACCTTGAGCCTGGTGAGATTCGAACTTGCAGTAATTGCAGACAGCTGGTGTTAATAACAGTGCTTAGTCCACTGTACTACAAGCTCTTGGGAAACACACATGCAAAAGATTCTTTTCTTGTGTTATTTTCCTCACAACCACAACTCTGTGAGGTTGTGAAAGAGAGAGAGAGATACTAACCCAAAGTCACCCAGCTGGTTTTCATGCCTAAATTGGGACTAGAACTCAGACTTCTGGTGATTGGCCCAAAGTCACCCAGCCAGCTTCCTTGACTTAGGCAGGACTAGAACTCACAACCTCCTGGTGATTGGCCCAAAGTCACCCAGCTGGCTTTCATGCCTAATGTGGGACTAGAACTCACAACCTCCTGGTGATTGGCCCAAAGACACTCAGCTGGGTTTAATGCATAAGATGGGACTAGAACTCACAGTCTCCTGGTTTTTAGCCCAGGACCTAGCCTCTAGACCAGTGTTTTTCAACCTTGGTAGCTTGAAGATGGGTGGACTTCAACTCCCAGAATCCCCCAGCCAGCGCTGCTGGCTGGGGGATTCTGGGAGTTGAAGTCCACCCATCTTCAAGCTACCAAGGTTGAGAAACACTGCTCTAGACCAAACTGGCTCTGTGATCCTCGATTTAGAAATAACTTTTACTAACTTTAAACCTGACTGCTGAACTTCCGGTTGGTTTTTTCTTATGAAGGATTAAAAGGACGGTTTCTAGGATCTGAGAAATAACATCAACAAGCTATTTGCCAAGATCTAGGCTTAATACAATTTTACACTCTGTTGAAAATCAGACACAGCCTCCGAACACCAATCCGTGCAGAACAGAACCAGCACTGGAAGGGATATTTAAGTTGGCAAAAGCTTGCTTACTTATATTTAACTATGGTTTAGTCAAGCCAATTTTCTTGCAATCGGTCACACCCTGGGCCATAAAAGAATGACATGCTAGCTATGCAGAATGTGCTGTGCTAAACTTTGGCTAGCTAGGCCATGTCTTGTGAGAACTCATCCAGATTTTGTTTTACCGAACATTTGTGGGAAACAAAAGGAGGTAGAGAAGAGTAACGAAGATTATTAAGGGGCTGGAGGCTAAAACATGAACAATGGGCCCCATCCAACAACATGAAATTTCATGTGGAGAAATGCAAGGTTTTTACACCTGGGCAGGACAAGAAACAATGGATGGAAACTAACCAAAGAGAGAAGCAACCTGGAATGAAGGAGAAACATCCTAAGAGTGAGGACAATTAACCAGTGGAACAGCTTGCCACCAGAACTTGTGGGTGCTCCATCACTGGAGGCCTTCAAGAAGAGATTGGACAGTCAGTTGTCTGGAATGATGCATAGAGCCTGTTGCTTGAAAATGTCATAAATATAAACCAGTTGCTAAACATCCGAATTTTGATGACGTGTGCATGGGGCAAGAAAAATGATAAAATGGGACAAAACTCACTTTTTATATTATATATATATATATATTTATATTTGATTTATATGCCGCCCTTCTCCGGAGACTCAGGGCGGCTTACAATGCGTTAAGCAATAGCCTTCATACTTTTGTATATTTATACAAAGTCAGCTTATTGCCCCCACAATCCGGGTCCTCATTTTACCTACCTTTGAAAGGATGGAAGGCTGAGTCGACCTTGAGCCTGGCGAGATTCGATCTTACTTTAATTGCAGACAGCTGGTCTTAAATTACAGAGCTCTGTCTGTTGAGCTATCCAGGCTCAACAGACTTAACTTAACGAATGTCTCACTTAGCAACAGAACTTTTGGGCTCAATTGTGGTCATAAGTCAAGGACTACCTGTATTGGGCAATGTAGCCCAATGGGTTTAGTACAGGATGCGAATAGTAGGATTGGACAATTTTCCACCGGCGCTTCGAATTCATGTTATTTTAAAACTTTCCTTGCTGCTCTTCCCAAAGCGTTTCTCCACCAAGAGAAAGAAACTTTTTTTTTAAAAAAAATCACAACTTAACATTTTAAAGAAAGAACAGCTGCTGAAAATGTGCAGTGTTAAACAATAAACAATAGAGTAGTAAAATAACAGACCCCACCTGTAGTAGGATTTTAAAATCCGACGGCAGATTTTCATGAAAAGTAAATTTGGAAAGGAAGGAAGAGAGGGAGGGAGGGAAGGAAGGAAGGAGAAGGAGAAGGAAGGGAAGGAAGATTGAAAGAGGAAGAAAAGAAGGAAGGGGAGGGAGGGAGGGAAGAGGAGAAAGTGGGAAGGGATGAATGGACGGAGGGAAGGGGGAGAAGGAGGGTGGGAAGGAAGGAAGGAAAAGGAGAAGGAAGGGAAGAAAGATTGAAAGAGGAAGGAAGGAAGGAAGAAAAAAGGAAGGGAGGGGAGGGAGGAAAGAGAAGAAAATGGGAAGGGATGATGGGATGGAGGGAAGGGGGGAGGAGGGTGGGAAGGAAGTAAAGGAGGGAGAAGGAAGATTGAAAAAAGAAGGAAGGGAGGAAGGGAGATTGAAAGAAGAAGGAAGTGGGAAGGGAAGGGAAGGAAGGTGGGAGAGTGAAAGAGGGAGGGAGGAGAAAGATTAAAAAAGTAAGTAAAGGAGGGGGGAAGGGAGGAAGGAAGAGAGGGAGGAAGATTGAAAGAGGAAGGAAGGGGGGAGAGTGAAAGGGAGGAGAGGGGAGGAAGCGAAGAAGGAAGGAAGGAAGGAAGGAAGGGAGGGAGGGAGGGAGGGAGGGAGGGAATGACAGAAATAGGAGCTGCAAGACATCAGCCAGCTAAGACCGGCTTTAGCTGAGGCTAAGAAGATGAAACATCTCAGGCAGGACCCTCCCTAGTCCAAGAAAGACACCATGAAGAATGGGGGAGAACCTCCCGATTTGCAAGACGCTGGGGCGGGGAGGGGGTCCCCCTATTCTCCAAAGCCCCTGAAGGGCAGGACAAGAAGCAACGGATGGAAACTCATCAAGGAGAGAAGCAACCAAAAACTAAGGAGAAATTTCCTGACAGGGAGAACAATTAACCAGCGGAACAGCTTGCCACCAGAAGTTGTGGGTGCTCCATCACTGGAGGTTTTTAAGAAAAGACACTTGTCTGAAATGGTGGCGTAGGGTCTCCTGCTTGAGCAGGGGGTTGGACTAGAAGACCTCCGAGGTCCCTTCCGACTCTGTTATTCTGTTATTTTGGTCCAGGAAACCTAACCCTGACCTCTCCAGCTTTGGTTTCTCATCCTGGTCTAGTCTACCTGCCTGGGCTACCTCCTCCATCTTCTCCTCTTCTCCTTTCCAGCTCTGGACAAATCTGTAGGGCTGGCAGAGGGGCAGGGATGCCGGGTGGATTGTGTTGGCAAGCCCGGGTGAGTCTCTCTTGGAAAGGAACTCCTGCTGCGAAGTAGCGAAAGAAAACAAATTATCCCGTTTCCGGTGACGTAGGCCTTTTGATGTCGGGGGTCTCCTGGGGATTGTCCACCTAAAAAACAATGGGTCCTTGGAGCTGGCCGCCCTCGCTCCCACCCCTGACGTAGCCACGGGGAGCGCATGGATTTCCACCACTCGGGAGAGACGAGGACGGCTGCTCTGCTGGGAGCCACATCTGGAGAATCACTTCATCTCGCAGGGCAGATTCTTGGCTGGGTTAGTTGTCGTCCCGGCTAGATGGCATCAAGGGGTCCCTCGCTGGCTGGCGACTTTTTCTCTGAGTCGGTTGGTTGGGAGGAGCTGTCCGAAGAACAATTTGGGGAGCTGGGGTTGCGCAAGAATATATAAATCAAACTGAAATCCAGATAAGCTTGTGAGGGAAAAATGAGAAATATTTACCTATTTCGGAAAGCAAAAGAGGTTTGTCTTTAGGGGCAGTGGCAGAGAAATGGGGTAAGGCGACATAGTTTATTATGGGGGGTGGGGAAGTGTCTACGTGTTGATTTTAGGGCAGGGGTCTCCAATCTTGACCACTTTAAGACTTGTGGACTTCAACTCCCAGAATTCCTCAGCCAGCTGTCTCCAATTTGGCCACTTTAAGACTTGTGGACTTCAACTCCCAGAATTCCTCAGCCAGCTGTCTCCAATTTGGCCACTTTAAGGCTTGTGGACTTCAACTCCCAGAATTCCTCAGCCAGCTGTCTCCAATTTGGCCACTTTAAGGCTTGTGGACTTCAACTCCCAGAATTCCTCAGCCAGCTGTCTCCAATTTGGCCACTTTAAGACTTGTGGACTTCAACTCCCAGAATTCCTCAGCCAGCTGTCTCCAATCTTGGCCACTTTAAGACTTGTGGACTTCAACTCCCAGAATTCCTCAGCCAGCTGTCTCCAATTTGGCCACTTTAAGACTTGTGGACTTCAACTCCCAGAATTCCTCAGCCAGCTGTCTCCAATCTTGGCCACTTTAAGACTTGTGGACCTCAACTCCCAGAATTCAGCTGGCTGAGGAATTCTGGGAGTTGAAGTCCACAAGTCTTAAAGTGGCCACGATTGGAGACCCTTGTTCTAGGGTGACACCTGAGGGGCGTTTCTGTGTGTAGGTGTGTCTGTGTGATGTTTATTCTTTTGAACATGCAGTTCCATAGGGGGAGACCGAATTTAATTACCTCTCTTTGTGTTTACAGACCTTATCCTTTGATATGTGGATTAGGCCTGGGTAACTTATTTGGAGGTGGTTGAAGAAGTTGGAATACAAGATTTTCCTCCGCTTGCTATTTTTACCTGATTAATTTAATTCCAGCCTGACTGTCCATTTAGCCGGTGGAGATGTTGATTCTCAGCCCGTTGTGCGTTCTTGTTAACGTGTTTGAAGAGACGAGGGAGAACAGTAGAAAGAATAAAAAAAATATATTTTGATATAAGATGGAAACAGTAGAAAGAAGGAAAGATCTTAGCGAAACAGGCAGTCCTTGAGTTACAACCGGAGCACCCTGGATGAAATCAAACAGCTGTGCATGATTTACAGCCAAGATGCCATTGGAAACCCGGGCAATTGTGGCTTAGTCAATAAACCACGGCTTGCAGAATGTGTAAAAAGGACAAGTATAAATAGTCCTTGACTCACGACCATTCGTTTAGGGACCGTTTGAAATTCGAACCGCAATGGAAAATGTGACTTGTGACCATTTTTCGCACTTACGACCCCCACCGTCACACAGAATCAAAATCCTGACACTTGGCAACTGACTCACATTTGTGATGGTCGCAGCATCCCGGGGGGGGGGGGGGGGGCTTCACACAATCCCCTTTGGCGACCTTCTGACAAGCAAAGTCGATGAGGGAGCTGGATTCCCTTAACGACCAACTTAACAACGGAAGTGATTCGCTTAATAACAAGCAAGGCCGTCGCTGAACAACGGTTTTGCTCAGCGACGGACACTTTGGGCTCAATCGTGGTCGTAAGTCGAGGTCTCCCTGTGCCTGGAGAGAAGAGGGGGTCGGCTTTCAGAGAGTTGAACGAAGAATTGCTGAATATTTTGTGCACCGTTTTCGTTCCTCTTCGGTTTCTGGAGCAGAAGACAAATTTCCATGCTTTGCAATGTTCACAAAAAAAAAAAAAAAAAACACAACCCCAGTGCAAATAGGAAGTGAGGGAGCATTTGTGTATGTGTGTCTTTGTTGCGTGTGTAAAGCTGGGCTAAACGACTCCCTGGAGGCTGCGTTCACTCGCCCCTTTTCTCCTCCCAAAGTGTGGAGGGCATCACAATTCGCCACCCGTTCGATGACTTTCCAAGCCCCCCCCCCCCCACTCATCACCCGCTGACAGATGGGCTTGTTCTCCTCTCGGGGAAGCGTGTGTGAATGTTTGTGGGTGTGCGTGGGCTCCCTGCCTACGGAAGATGCTGTCAACAAGTCGCTGGATTCTTTTTGAACGGATGCCAGGCCTAGAAAAAGCTGAACGAAAGGGAAGGAAAAGTTTATGGAGAGCAAACTGTAAAAGCTGCGTTTCTCCACCGTGGCCCTCCGAGGATGGGTGGGTGGACTTCAACTCCCAGGATTCCCCAAGCGGGCACAAAAATCCAGCACCACAACAGAGGGGATGGAACCAGAAACCGGGAGATGGTGAGTTCTAGTCCCACTGGACCAGGCATGAAAACCGGCTGGGTGACTTTGAGCCAATCAGCAGGCAGACAAGTGGCTGTCCAGTCTCTTCTTAAAATGCCACTAATGTTGGACCACCTACAACTTCTGGTGGCAAGCTGTTCCACTGGTTAATTTTCCTCACTGTTAGGAAGTTTTTCCTTAATTCCAGGTTGCTTCTCTCCTTAATGAGTTTCCATCCATTGTTTCTTCTGCCCTCAGGTGCTTTGGAGAATAGCTTGACTCCTTTCTTCTTTGGGGCAGCCCCCCAAATATTGGAATATTGCTATCACGTCATCCCTAATCCTTCTTTTCACTAAGCTAGGTACATACCCAGTTCCTGCAACTGTTCATCGTATGTTTTATCCTCCAGTCCCCTCATCCTCTTTGTTGCTCTTCTCTGCCCTCTTTTCATTAGACTAGACATACCCAATAACAGAATACCAGAGTTGGAAGGGACCTCGGAGGTCATCTAGTCCAACCCCCTGCTCAAGAGGAGACCCTATACCATTCCAGACAAATGGTTGTCCAGTCTCTTCTTAAAAACTTCCAGTGTTGGAGCACCCACAATTTCTGGTGGCAAGCTGTTCCACTGGTTAATTGTCCTCACTGTTAGGAAGTTTTTCCTTAATTCCAGGTTGCTTCTCTCCTTGGTTAGTTTCCACCCATTGCTTCTTGTCCTGCCCTCAGGTACTTGGAGAATAGCTTGACTCCCTCTTCTTTGGGGCAGCCCCTGAGATATCGGAAGACTGCTATCATGTCATCCCTAATCCTTCTCTTCATTAAACTAGACATACCCAGTTCCTGCAACCGTTCTTCATATGTTTTAGCCTCCAGTCCCCTCATCCTCTTTGTTGCTCTTCTCTGCATTATTTCTAGAGTACCAACATCTTCGTTACATCATGGTGACCAAAACTGGATGCAGCATTCCAAGTGTGGCCTTACTAAGGATTTATAAAGCAGTAGTAACGCTTCAGGTGATCTTGGATTCTATCCCTCTGTTAATGCAGCCTAGGATTGCGTTGGCTTTTTTGGCAGCTGCAGCACACAGCTGGTTCCTATTTAAGTGCTTGTCTCCTCTGGCTCCAAGATCCCTATTACAGATTACAGATTTAACAGAATTGGAAGGGACCTTGTAGGTCATCTAGTCCAACCCCCAACAAGCAGGAGACCCTACACCATATTTCTGACAGATGGCAGTCCAGTCTCTTCTTGAAAGCCTCCAGAGATGAAGCTGCCACCACTTCCGAAGGCAACTTCTGTTCCCTCTCGCAGTTACGACGGTTGAGCCAGGTTTCACCTCATCAGTACCTGTACGCTTCATTTGTGGTCGCAAGTCGAGGACTACCCGTATTTTTTGGAAGGGCGACTGCTATTTATTTTTCTTCCCATATATATATATATATATATTTTAATTAAACTAACGTACTAACATCCAATGGATTTCAAAGAAATAAGATCACCAACCTAATCCAAAAAGAAACCCCCACTAAAATCCAAGACAGAGAACAAGAAAACGGCAAAGCCCTCCTCCCATACATAAAAGGCACCACAGACAGAATAAGCAAAATCCTCCACAAACATAACATCAAGACAGCATTCTGCACAAACCGAAAAATATCCACCATCCTAAGGAACCCCAAAGACAAAATTGAGTTAGAAAATCAAGGAGTATATGAAATCCCATGCACCGCCTGCCCCACCACATACATCGGACAAACCAACAGACGAATAAGTGCACGCATAGAAGAACACAAGAACTCAGTCAGAAAAGAGGAACCAACTTCTTCCCTGGTCCAACACCTTAAAGCCACAGGACATGATATTGACTTTAAAAAGACCAGAACTATCGCCAAAACTGAACACTTTAACAACAGAATAATCAGAGAAGCCATCGAGATAGAAAAACGCCCACACAGCATGAACAAACGAGACGATACCTCCCGCCTACCAGCCATTTGGAAACCCGCCCTTATTGACAAACGAGTCCCTAACACGACGAATGACACCAGACCCACACTCACGAGAGCCACACAGGATGTCACCACCACACATCCACGCAGAAAGCAGACTCAAACCCACACTGATAATGAGCCACGACCAAGGACCAGAAGCCAGACCGCAGCTGCATCATTAGCCACTTTAAACCCCTCCAATCCACACATGAAGCAGACTGACACCCACCATGAAGAGCTTGCACGGCCACAAACACGAAGCCAAACAACAACAACGCAGCTCACCAGCTCAAATCCCCCTACAACTCAGACTAAGCTGAGCACAACCAAGCCCCCACCCAAACAGAACACACACCCAGCCAATCAGAGCACAACCAACCCCCCATCCAATCAGAGCACAGCCAAGCCCCCAACCAATCAGAACACACCTCCACCCAATCAGAACACAGCCAAGTTCCCACCCAATCAGCTCACACCCCCACTAGCAGTTAAAAGGAAGAGACAGCTGCGATCTCACATTGCTCCTGGAAGCACGAAGCCGAGAACACCAGCCTGAAGATGACGAATGAGACTTCGTCGAAACGTCGCCAAGACACTTCCAATTTTACGTGGGAGAAGACCCGAATAACCAAAGACCTGCATATTTTAATTTGATTTATATGCCGCCCTTCTCCGGAGACTCAGGGCGGCTTACAAGGCGTTAAGCAATGACCTTCATACTTTTTTGTATATTTATACAAAGTCAGCTTATTGCCCCCCACAATCTGGGTCCTCAATTTAGAAAGGATGGAAGGCTGAGTCAACCTTGAGCCTGGGGAGATTCGAACTTGCAGTAATTGCAGGCAGCTGGTGTTAATCCCAATGCTATCAGTCTGCTGAGCCACCAGGCCCTGCATGCTTCACAGCCCTCTGAGTTCGGTCCTCTGCAAAGATTTCTCAAATTCTTGGGAAAAATCAATCCCATCCCCTTTTCCTAAATCAGTGTTTCTCAACCTTGGAAGCTTGAAGATGGGTGGACTTCAACTCCCAGAATCCCCCAGCCAGCAACGCTGGCTGGGGGATTCTGGGAGTTGAAGTCCACCCATCTTCAAGCTACCAAGGTTGAGAAACACTGTCCTAAATCAAGCGCTTCCTGACTCCCAATGACTCTGGGCTGTGACATGGGGGGGGGGGACACACGGGGGGGGGGGGAACGACACACACAAGACAGGCGTGTTGTGGCTCAGCCGTGTGTGTCTTGGGGCCGGTCCAAGGCGGGTGCAATGTTCCCGGCCACGGGAAATCCTTGAAGAGCAGCTCCTGGCGTCCTCGGAGGCATTTGTCCTCGGCTGACAGCTGAGCATCAACAGGATGCGGCCTTGACACGGGGGGGGGGGGGGGGGGCTTTGTTGCAAGGCCGCTTGTCCGGCGACAGGCTGGACGTGAGCTTCGGGCCGGGACGGGCGGTGATGGATGCGAGTCCCAATCGGAGGAAAGAATTCGCTTGGCTTTCTTTCTTTCTTTTTTTTTCTTGCCGAATATCTTTAGTGGATTCAGGGAGGTTTGTTTCTGGTCTTAGGAAAGACGGTGGGGTTTTTTGTGTTAGAGGTAGTCCTCGACTTACAACAGTTCGTTTAGTGACCGTTTGAAGTTCCAACGGCACGGAGGATTATGACCGTTGCTGCATCCCAGGGTCACGTGATTTACATTCGGGTGCTCGGCGGCTGACTCGCATTTATGGACGGTCGCAGTGTCCTGGGGCCGCGTCATCCCCTTTTTGCGACCTTCTGACAAGCAAAGCCCGATTCACTTAGCAACCGCGTTACTTATTTAACA
The DNA here is from genome assembly GCA_037215915.1 of Pantherophis vulpinus. NCBI lineage: Eukaryota > Metazoa > Chordata > Lepidosauria > Squamata > Colubridae > Pantherophis > Pantherophis vulpinus. The sequence goes on from JAXLNS010000005.1 coordinate 1,581,357, forward strand.
ACGGCAGTGATTCACTGAACAACCGTGGCAAGAGGAAGGTTGAAAAATGGGGCGGGGCTCACTTAACAAATGTCTCACTTAACGACATAAATGTGGGGCTCAGTTGTGGTCGTACGTTGAGGACTACCTGTGTACTGAGTATAGAAAGTAAGAAAATTAAGGTTGTAATGTTACTACAGGGCGCTCTCGACTTACGACCGTTCGTTTAGTGACCGTTTGAAGTTACAGCGCCACTGAAAGAATTGACATTTGACAGGTCCTCACACTTATGACCATCACAGCATCCCCGTGTTCACATGATCAAAATTCAGGCGGTTGGCAACTGACATGGGCTTTAGAATAGTTAGAGTGTCCGGGGGCCAAAGGATCACCCTTTGCGACTTTGCCAGCTGGATTCCGACACACAATTCCCTCGCTGAAAGTCGGGGAAGGGGGAAGTATGATTCACTTAACAACCATCTGATTCACTTAACAACTGCAGCAATTTGCTTAACAACTGTGGCAAAAAAGATATATCTATCTATCTATCTATCCATCCATCTATCACCCACCCACCCACCCATCCATTCTCTCTCTCTCTCTCTCTCTCTCTCTCTCTCTCTCTCTCTCTCATCTATCTATCTATCTATCTATCTATCTATCTATCTATCTATCTATCTATCTATCTATCTATCTATCTATCTATCTATCCATCCATCCATCCATCCATCCATCCATCCATCCATCCATCCATCCATCCCATCTATCCATCCATCTATCTATCTATCTACCTACCTCTATCTATCTATCATCTACGTACCTACCTACCTACCTACTATCCATCTATCCATCGTCCATCCATCCGTCTCTCTGTCTGTCTATCCTGTCTATCATTATCTATTTCGTAGAATCCTAACATCCTAGGGATGGAAGGCACCTCAGTGGTCCTCTAGTCCAACCCCCAGCCCAAGGCAGAAGATGGTTATAGTGGGATCTAAATCTCACTCTTTTTTTGATAATAAAACCAACTTTGCCCAACCTCATGCCTTCCTGATCTGTTGGACGTCAACTCCCGCATTTTTCCAGCCAGGCTAGGGATGATGGGAGTCGGAGTGCCAAAGATCGGCATCAGCCTGGGAGCAGAAGGACACCGAACCCTTGAAAAATCGGCCAGATCAAAACCATCCTCTTCTTTTGCAGAGAAGGTCCTTCTGTTCTGGGGAAACTTCTGGGCTGTGAAATAGTTTCTCCCTCGAGGCCACTGCTGACTCTCTTGGCCTTCCAGACATTAGTTAAAACTGAGTTGTTCTGGAGGGAATTGGCCGGGGTGGGACCGATGCATGCAAAAAGGAGCCATCTGCATTTTTCACAGAATTGAATTATGGCATTGTTATATTTTTAATGTCATTTTTTATTGAGTTTGCGGCTCTTAATGGCCAGAAGTCCCTCTAGATTGCAGCAGGCAGTAGAAAAACGAGTTAAAGCTTAAATAAATAAAATTATACAGTGGGCACAAGAGCCCAGAGCAATGTTTTTCCAACCTTGGATGCTTTAGGATGTGTGGACTTCAACTCCCAGAATTCCCCAGCCAGCTCTAGCTTTATCTGGCTAGGGAATTCTGGGAGTTGAAGTCCACACATGTTAAAGTGGCCAAGGTTGAAAAATACTGGAACAGAGGTTTCGTTCTCCACTTGCAAAGGGCTACTCTGGAGACAGGGGCTAAAATTCTGGGACCTAATCCTTGCATTCAGTACAAAGAGTTACCTGCAGTTGTGCCCTCAATAAGCAAAAGTCACTTTGGCTAGCGAGTTGAGTGAAAAATAATACAATGCAGTGCAGTGCAGAAAATAGAAAACAGAAAACAGAATAAAATAAAGAATAAAATAAAGTAAAAGGAACGGAAATAAAAAGTAAATGAAAATAAAAGATAAAGTAATATATAAAGTAGCAATAAAGAATAAGAAGAATAAGAATAATTTTATTTCTATACCGCCCTTCTCCCGAAGGACTCAGAGCGGTGTACAGCCTATTAAAAGCACAAGACAAACATAAGTTAAAATAATTTAAAATTATTAAATAATTCGGCTCAATTTAAAACCCCAGAAATTTAAATTTAAATAAAGTAAAATAAAAATGTTAGCAAAATAAAATGTAAAGTAAAATAAAACTTGACTTGGCTGTTCAGAAGGTCGCAAAAGGGATTCACGTGATCCTGTGAATCCCTTATGCGACAGTCATAAGTGTGAGTCAGCTGCCAAGCGTCTGAATTTTCATCATCCGGCCCCGGGGATGCTACAATGGTCATAAGTGTGAAAAACGGTCATAGGTCATTTTTTTCAGCGCTGTTGTAACTTTGAACAGTTACTAAATGAAGCCAAGGACTTCCCAAAGCTACATATGATTGATAAATGAAATCAATTAATAAATGAAGTTTTTGTTAAACTGGCTTTAGGATTTAGTCTGTTGACTCAATTCAGTTGTGGACTTAATGGGGTGCTTTTAGGTCTCCGTGTGTGTGTGTGTGTGTGTATTTGTGTGTGCAACGAATCCTAGGAGACTTCTAGAATTTTTCTTGATATTTACAAGCCTTTCTCTTCACTCGGTGATGGGCTTGACCATTTTTTAAATTTCCTGGCCTTTCCTGGACAATCCTTTTATTCTGTTTTTCAAAGTCTGATAAGCATATTTTAAGATTCTTGCAACAATTGCTGTGATTTCCTGTCTTAAAAATGATGAGAAAGGTTGTTGGGCAGAGGTTGTTTGGTGGAGGCACCGCGGAGACGTTGGGGTTAGCAGGGGCCCTCGATCAGGGAAATTAATCAAATAGATAAATAAATTAAAAAAATATCAGAAAAAATCAGTTTTAAAAAAATCTGTGAAAGTGACATCCTTCACATCTTCTCAGGCAAGAGCCTTTGGCCCTTTATTTATCCAAAAGTCTAGAAATGAGATAGAAGGATAGAAAAAAAAGATTGCAGAGAGAGACAGAGGGAGGAAGAGAGAGACAGAGGGAGGAAGAGAGGGAGGGAGGGGGGGAGAGGGGGAGAGAGAGAGGGAGGGAGGGAAGGAGAGAAATATAGATATAAATAGATAGTGTAACAGATTTGTTCTTGTTAGTTGCGAAGTCGTGTCCAACCCATCGCGACTCCATGGACAATGTTCCACTAGTCCTTCCTGTCCTCTGGAGTCCATTGAAGCTCACGCCGACTGCTTCAGTGACTCCATCCAGCCACCTCGTCCTCTGCCGTCCCCTTCTTCTTCTTTTGCCCTCCATCGTTCCCAACATTAGGCTCTTCTCCAGGGAGTCCTTCCTTCCTTCTCATCAAGTGGCCAAAGGATTTGAGTTTCCTCTTCAGGATCTGGCCTTCTAGAGAGCCGTCAGGGTTGATCTCCTCTAGGACTGACCGGTTGGATGGCCTTGCAGTCCAAGGGACTCGCAGGAGTCTTCTCCAGCACCAGAGTTTAGTGTTACAGATAAGTATATGTAGATAGTAGGTAGGTAGGTAGGTAGATAATAGATAGATAAAGTTGATGGATAGAGAGATGATAGATGAAATTAGATAGATAGGTAGATAGATAGATGATAGATAGATAGATAGATAGATAGATAGATAGATAGATAGATAGATAGATAGATAGATAGATAGATAGATAGATGATGGATGGATGGATGGATGAATGGATAGATAGATAGATAGAAAGATAGATAGATGATAGATAGATAGATAGATAGATGATAGATGATAGATGATAGATAGATAGATGATGGATGGATGGATGAATGGATAGATAGATAGATAGAAAGATAGATAGACAGATGAGAGAGAGAGAGAGAGATAAATAGATAGATGAAAGAGAGAAAGATGATAGACAGGACAGGACAGGTAAATGAAACAGACAGACAACTCAGAGATTTGAAAATGGTCAAAAAGTTGAATTTTCATCAATACGAAGTCTGCACTTTTCAGTGGCCTCTTTTCAGACAGATTATTTAGGATTTGTGTGAAATAGTCGAGGGTTTCTTGCCTCAGCAGGAGGTTGGACCCGAAGGCCTCCGACTCTGGCATTCTGTTACTCTGGTTTAAACCACTTCTGTCCCGCAATACCTGGGCTGTGTTTTGCCCTGCTCCACTTGATCTGGTGACTGGATTCAGCCAATTTCTGAGTCCCCAAAACCCCGGGGGCCATGGAAGTAGTCCCACAAACTGAAGATCACTTTAGCGTATTACAAGCAAAGGCTCGTTTCTGCTCGAAGGCCTCACCCAGTCTGGATGCTTCCCTCAAGTGCTTCAGGGAGAAAAACGAGGAGCGAAGGGAGTTGCTCTTGGCAACTGTTTAAACTCTCTCGGAAGCTCTTGTTTAGCCTGGGCAAATTTGGGGGCTTCGTCACTAAACAGCGGCCGGCAACATTTACTCTTGGCAGTCTCCGGGGTCTCAATGGCTTTTTCAAGAGTAGGAGAAAGGGGGGGGGGAGAAAGAGAGAGCGGGAAGAGAGAGGGGGAGGGAGAGAAAGAGTGAGAGGGACAGAGAAAGAGAAAAAAATGGAGAAAGAAGGACAGACAGAGAGGGAGGGAGGGAAAAGAAAGAAAGAGAAAGAAGGAAAGAGAGAGAGAGAGAGAGACAAGGGAGAGAAAGAGAAAGAAAGATAGAAAGCAGAGAAAGAGAGAAAGAAAAAGAGAGACAAAGAAGAAAGAGGAAAGGGGGAAGAAAGAGAAAAAGAGAGAAAGAGAAAGAAAGAAAGAAAGAAAGAAAGAAAGAAAGAAGAAAAAGAAAAAAGAAAAAACAGTGGAGAAGGGGAGAGCGCAAAGGAGGGAAAGAAGATAGAAGAGAAAGAAAAAGAGAGACAAAGAAGAAAGAGAGGGGAGAGGGGGAAGAGAGAAAGAGAAAAAGAGAAAGAAAGAAAGAAAGAAAGAAGAAAAAGAAAAAACAGTGGAGAAGGGGAGAGCGCAAAGGAGGGAAAGAAGATAGAAAGAAGAGAAAGGAAAAGAGACAGAAAGAATGAAGAAAGAGGGAGAAAAAGGAGAGAGAGAGAGGGAAGAGAAAAAGAAAGAGCAAAAGAGGGAGCGAGAGAAAAGAAAAAAGAAGAGAGAAAGAAAGAAAGGAAGGGAGAGGGAAGGGAGAGAGGGAGAGAAAGAGAGACAGAGCACACTGCAAATGGAAGCTTTCTCTGGGGTGTCACGTACCTCAACCTGAGTCACGACAACAGACAGACCCGCTAATGGAAAGTACAAACCTTGGCACATTCCGGGCAGGGCCTGTTGTGTTTTGCTCAGCATGGAACGGGTCAATTGGACTCGTTTCGGACCCCCTGCCGGTTCCGGCCTTTGTTTGCAGAGCAGTGAAGAACAACAAGGGGGGGGGGGGGAGCAGAGCCAGCCAGATGAACTTGGTCGAAGTGTGTGCGTGTCTGCCAGTGGTCTCATCTGGCCCTGCGTGTCATGGCATTCGGAGGAGCTCGTATCTCGGCAGCCCCGTCTCTACATTGGGGGTCCTGGGAGATGAAGCAGGAGGGAGCAGGGGGGCTGCAGTAGCCGTAAAAGCTGAGGCAGGAGCTTTGGGCTGGAGAGAGAGAGATTAAAAGAGATTAAATTGAGAGAGAGAGATGAGGGAAAGAGAGAAAGAGAGGGATAGTAAATAGAAGACAGAGATTTAGAGAGAGATGACAGAGAAAGAGAAAACAGATGATAGAAGAGATAGAAGAGAGGATAGATAGATAGATAGATAGATAGAGTGAATGAGTGAGTGTGACAGAGAGATTTATAGCTGATAGATATAGATACTAAATAGATAGATAGATAGATAGATAGATAGATAGATAGATAGATAGATACATAGATACATAGATACATAGATACATAGATAGATACAGTGAGTGAATGAGTGAATGAGTGAGTGAGTGTGACAGAAAGAGATTTATAGCTGATAGATATAGATACTAGATAGATAGATAGATAGATAGATTCATAGATACATAGATAGATGATAAATAGATGATAGATAGATAGATAGATAGATAGATAGATAGATACATAGATACATAGATAGATACATAGATGATAGATAGATAGAGTGAGTGAATGAGTAAGTGTGACAGAAAGAGATTTATAGCTGATAGATAGATATAGATAATAGATAGATAGATAGATAGATAGATAGATAGATAGATAGATAGATAGATACATACATACATACATACATACAGATAGATAGATAGAAGATAGATACATAGATAGATAAATAGATAGATAGATAGAGTGAGTGAGTGAATGAATGAGTGAGTGAGTGAGTGAGTGTGACAGAAAGAGATTTATAGCTGATAGATATAGATACTAGATAGATAGATAGATAAATAGATGATAGATAGGTAGGTAGGTAGGTAGGTAGGTAGGTAGATAAATAGATAGATAGATAGATAGATAGATAGATAGATAGATAGATAGATAGATAGATAGATAGATAGATTTCTGTCTATCTATTCTTAGAGTCATATAGAGAACTTGAAGATGGGTGGACTTCAACTCCCAGAATTCCCCAGCCAGCATAGAATTCTGGGAATTGAAGTCCACCTATCTTCAAGCTGCCAAGGTGAAGAGACACTGGTCTAAAGAGTCTCTTGGTAGCCATCACTTATTAAGAAGATCTGCCACTTGATCTGGTTAGGCTGCCTTAGAACCTATGACTGCTATGGGGCCCCCTCCCACAGGCTGCCCCCCAGTTGACTTTTCTAGAGGGTCGGTGGCCTCCCAGAGAGGAAACATCAGTCACTGCTGTTCTAACATCCCTGGGACATCCTCCCCCCTCCCCCAGCAGGAATAAACTAGAGTGCCTGATAGATCTCCATAACTTGTTCGATCAATAATGATGATGAACTCCACATCAGGCTGAAGATAATCCCTGTTTTCCCAGGACTGCTTGACATTCAGCTGGAGTCAGCCGTTTCTTTCTGGCTCAAACACTCTGGCTTGATTTGTATGCTGGTTTAGGCTTCCCGAAAATTGAATGAATGAAGGAAAAGATGAATGAGTGTGGGCAGCACCCCCCCTTTTTTTTTTTTTGCAAAACTCTTGCTGTTATCTTCTTGTGATCTTGCACAAGATTTCAGGGAAAGATCTAGGAGATCTGGCAATCTTAAAAATTCTTAGATAGATAATGGAAGGATGATGGATAGATGGAAGGATGGATGGATAGATAGATAGATAGATAGATAGATAGATAGATAGATAGATAGATGATAGAGAGAGAAAAAAAAAGAGAGAGAGATGATAGACAGACAGATGAGAGAGAGAGAGAGAGAAATGATAGATAGACAGACAAATGATAGATAGATAGATAGATAGATAGATAGATAGATAGATAGATAGATAGATAGATAGATAGATAGAGATATGGATGGATGGATGGATGGATGGATGGATGGATGGATGGATGGACAGACAGATCGAGGGATGATAGATGGAAGGATGGATGGATAGAGGAGGGATGGATGGATGAATGAATGAATGAGTGGATGGTTATAGATTAGAGAGAGGGAGAGAGAGAGAGAGAGAAGATAGATAAGATAGATAGATACTGGGAGGGAAGAGACAGAGAGAGTGGACGGATAGACGAACAGAGATTGTAGATGGATGGAGAGAGCAGGGGAGAGAGAAAGAGATAATAAAGAACGAGAGAGAGAGATTTGGGGGGCCATTTCAGAGTCCTAACCCCATAGATATCCCAAAGCGGATTCCTGATGTGGATGCTCCATCATTTGAAGAGCGTTGATGAAATCTGGGGAAATCTTCTCTTTCGTTCACCATCCTTCTCCCAGCTCAAATCCTCTCCAAGGAATAGAGAAGTTGGCTGTCATTTTTGATCTCGGCACTTCAAAGGCTTTTTCCTCCTTTTTTCGGAGAAGGTCTTTGACATGTGTTTGCCCCGACTGGCCCGGAGGAGACGGGGGTGAGTCTTGTGTGGCTTTGAAAAGCATCCTGAAGACACACACAAACACACACCATGAGCTGTGATTTCTTTTGCTAGAGCTGTTTTTGTGTGTGTGTAAATGTCCACTTCCTCCTTGGACCTGGGGCAGTTTTTTTTGCAAGCTGATAGACGGTTGGTGGAGCAGAGAAACTCAGAAATAACAGAATACCAGAATTGGAAGGGAACTTGGAGGTCTTCTAGTCCAACCCCCTGCTCAGGCATCTGAGACCATCTATCATTTCAGACAAATGGTTGTCCAGTCTCTTCTTAAAAAGCTCCAGTGTTTGGAGCATTCGCAACTTCTGGTGGCCAGCTGTTCCACGGGTTAATTGTTCTAAGGCTGTCAGGAAATTTCTCCTGAATTCCAGGTTGCTTCTCTCCTTGGTTAGTTTCCATCCGCTGCTTCTTCTCCTGCCTTCAGGTGCTTTGGAGAATAGCTTGACCCCCTCCTCTTTGTAGAAGCCCCCGAGATAATGATAAGAACCTTAAAAACATTAAAGGCACTCCACATTAGGAATTGAAACATTAAAATTAACCAAGAACTAGAAGCCAAAAAATTCTCCACCTGGGCTACGCAAATGTCTACTAGTCTAATGAAGAGAAGGACTTGGGGTGACTTGAAGAATCATTGCAAGAATCGGGGATGTCTAGTTTAGTGAAAAGAAGGACTAAGGATGACACGAGAGCAGTCTTCCAGTATTTGAGGGGCTGCCCCAAAGAAAAGGGGGTCCACCTATTTTCCAAAGCCCCTGAGGACAAGAAGCAACGGATGGAAACTAACCAGAGAGAGAAGCAACCTGGAATTAAGGAGAATTTTCCCACTTGACAAGAGGTTGGACTAGAAGACCTCCAAGCTCCCTTCCAACGCTGTTATTCGGTATTCTATGAATAATAAGGCCATGCAGTGAGGATGGAGAAGGCCAAAACAACCTTGTGGCCACACACCTTTTATATCCCTTTTCGCCAATATTTGCCAGGAACCGATGCTGCCTCTCCAAAATGTCTCTCTTGCCCTTTGTGAAAAATCCTCTTTTAAAGTGCTCGGAGTTTTATGCGGCGGCTTCCAGCCGGACACCTGAAATTGCTTTGGCGGGCAGTTAATTAACCCTTCCGCTTTCCATGGGGCGGCTCAATTCTTCTCCCGCTGGGGAAACCGAGGCAGCGGCTGGCTAAGCGAGAATTGGGTAGAGAGCTCCGCCTTTGCTTTCCTGCCAAGATCGGACCGTGGAGAAAAAGAAAACATACAAAGGAAAATCACATTTTTTTCTTCTTCTCAGCAACTGTTCTGACCTAGGCTTCCTGAGACAGTAAAAAGCACACAATTCGTCCCCAAAAAAACTCTTTTTATTTCAACGGCTGTGAATTCTGTTCATTCCCAGCCCGTGAATGGGAATTATTTTTACAAAAGTAATTTGTAAAGACTCCGACAGAAGTCTGACTCCACAGTCCTCCGGGATAAGGCTGATAACCACCCACCTTCATCTCCCTTGACACGCTGCCAAAGACCTCATTGGCAATTAGCTTTGCAAGGCCACACGGAGCACAGAGTCAAAACGGAGCTTCAGAATTTAAACCGACCAGCACAAATAAAGTTGCTTCCTGCAAAAGCTCATGTGCCTTTGCTCCTCCTTTATGTCTTGTGGGAGAGGCCAATCATCTCCAAGCCTTACTCCTGAGTCTCCCCTTTTGTCTTAACTGTTCTTGCCTTCTGGCAGCTCTGCACATGCATGCACTGGGAACAGGTTCCCCCTGTTTCTCTGCTGACTCTGTCCGACTCTGGAGTCTCCGGAGGTAGCACATAACTCCCAGATGGCCCTGGCCCCATCTCTGCCTCTGACACAGTGCCCTCATCCGAGCCTTCCGCAGACTCCAGGACTGGCCCATGTTCCTCCCCAGGGTTGTGGTCCGCCAGCAGCCTGCAGAGCTGGCAGCGGAGTCGGACAGCGATGAGGCTGAGGAAGAACAGGGGCCAGTCCTGGAGGCTGGGGAAAGCCCGGATGAGGGCTCTGCGTCAGAGGCAGAGATGGGGCCAGGGCCATCGGGGAGTGGGGTGCGGACTCCAGAGCCTCCAGAGACTGATAGGAGTGAGGCAGAGGAACAGGAGGAGCCTGTTCCTAATGCACGCATGAGAAGAGCTGCCAGAAGGCAAGAGCAGCTCAAGCAAAGAGGACAACTCGGGAGTAGGGCCAAGAGATGATTGGGCCCTCCCATAAGGCTTAAAACAGACCAGCAATGGCGTTTGGGCTTTGCCAGAAAACAGCATTGGTAGCTTCGTCTCCTTCTTTGTCTACGTCTTGTATTTATTTTTGTATCTGTGACTTCTGAACGTTTGCCAAGAAAGGTCTTTGCCTAATTGGACCAAGGTTTGCGATAGGACTGAGGAATTTGTGTTGGGAGGAATTGGCTTTAATTTAGTTGAATGACGCTGGGAATGAAGTCGTTCTCAGCTGTTCGAATAAAAATTTTTTTTTTTTTTTCACGGACTGATTTTCCTACTACTTACTTGGGCCTGGGCCACAACACCCAGCCTCCTCACTGTCCGACTCTGCTGCCAGCTCCACAGGCTGCTGGCGGACCACAACAGCAAAAGGCAGGACTGTTGGAGGGTCCAAGGACGACACAAAAGACTTTTCTCCTTGGATTTTGGCCCCCGAGGGGCCAAGAGTGAACCCACCCAGGCAGCGAGTCCTCCAGCTGGCTTTCCTGCCCAGGGCAGAACTAGAACTCCCCGTCTCCTGGTGATTGGCCAAAAGTTACCCACACGGCTTTCATGCCTAAGGCAAGACTAGAACTCACCGTCTCCTGGTGATTGGTTCAAAGTCAACCAACTGACTTTCGTGCCTAACGTGGGACCAGAACTCACTGTCTCCTGGTGATTGGCCCATAGTCCACCAGCCCACTTTACTGTCCAGGGTAGAACTAGAACTCCCTGTCTCCTGGTGATTGGCCAAATGTTACCTACACAGGTTTCATGCCTGAAACGAAACTAGAACTCACCTTCTCCTGGTAATTGGCTGAAAGTTAATCTGCTGACTTTCATGCCTAAGGCAGGACTAGAACTCACAGTCACCTGCTTTCTATAATCAACCAAGGAGGGAATGACGCTTTATGGTGTCTGCAAAGTCTTCCTTTTCTAAAATTGCTTTCTGAATACTCTTTGCGTGCTCTGGAGCTCTTTGCCCAGATTATTTTATTTATTGATTGATTTGTATCTTCCTACCCCTCTTATTATTTACTCAATAACTCAAGATGGTGAACATATCTAAACAGACCTCCGTCCTCCTAGTTTCCCCATAACAACAACCCTGTGAGGTATGTTGTGAGGTGTGTTGGGCTGAGAGAGAGGCACTGGCCCAAAGTCACCCAGCTGGCTTTCATGTGTTAGGCGGAACTAGAACTCACCGTCTCCTGGTGATTGGCCCAAAGTCACCCAGCCAGCTCTCAGGCCTAAGGTGGGACTAGAACTCACCGTCTCCTGGTGATTGGCCCAAAGTCACCCAGCCGGCTTTCACGCCTAAGGTGGGACTAGAACTCACCGTCTCCTGGTGATTGGCCCAAAGTCACCCAGCCGGCTTTCATGCTTACAGCAAGACTAGAACTCACGGTCCCCTGCTTCCTAGACTGGTGCCCTAACCACTAGTAGCTGGGGAATTCTGGGAGTTGAAGTCCACCCGTGTTGAAGTTGCTGATTAGGAACAACGTTTTCTGTCTCTGCTTAGAAGCATAAATCAGTGTAATACAAACAGAGTCACCCTTTAGTACAATAATGTGGTGTTTTTTTTTAATACAAAGGTGGGCCTCGTTGTCTGAAAAGATAAATTTCCTGAATATCCTTCTAGTGATATTACATTTATTGCTTATCTGAGATAGCGATAAAGCCTCCAGCCCAGTTTTCTAATGAAAACTGAATTTGGTGCTTTCCAAGATAAGGAAAGGGCTTGCGAGAATTATGAGCTTAGTCGAGAAAACAAGAGAGAAGAAGCAGGATTGGCAAGGCAAGGCAAGGCAAGGCAAAAAAGTCAAGATGGCCACTGGATCTGTGCACCCAATTTTGTTTTTTTACATGTATAAAAGTGGCAGAGCCTTCATCGTGTAGCTGTGGACGCCATCTTGACTTTTTTGACCTCCCTGGGCATGCTTCCAAATAGAAGCAAAAAAATAAGGAAGTAAGGTAGTCCCCCACTTACAACTGCTTGTTTAGTGACCGTTCGAAGTTGCAACGGCACAGAAAAAAAGTGATTTATGAACGTTTCTCATACTTACGACCGTTGCAGCATTCCCAGCAGTCACAAATTCACACGCTTACCAACTGAGTCATATTTATGACGGCCGCAGTGTCCCCGGGGGGTGGGTCGGGGGGAATCACGCGATCCCCTTTTGCGACCTTCTGACAAGCCAAGATTCAACGGGGAAGCCAGATTCACTTAACAACCGTCTTACTCACTTAACAACTGTAAAGTGATTCGCTTTACAACCGTGGGCAAGAGAGGTCATAAAATGGGGCAAAATCCGTTTAAGAGAAAACGTTGGGATCTTTATGCGGTCGCAAGTCGAGGACTGCCTGTGAAAAGTCGAGGCTGCCACGTTATTTATCTTCCACGGGGCTAAAAAGAGTCGGAAGTCAGCGCCGGCCTAGTGGGGAGTCGGACGAAAAAACGAGAACTTTAATAGAGTCCGGCGGGAGGCAGATGCGGCCCGGTGGTTTAATAGCCGTTTGGAGAGCCCGCCCCACTTTCTTTTCCAATTTAATGGTCCAGGGGTCAGGAAAATGACATCGAATCAGGAAAGCAGCGGGGGGCGGGAGGGGGGGGCTGCAGAGAAGAGAGGAGGCTCAGCTTCATTGGCTCTGGGGTTCCCTCCCTGACCCCCAAGTGACCTCAAAGACAGCAGAAGATCTTGGAGGAAAGGCCCCTCCAGGCCCTCAGCATTACAGGTGGTCCTCGACTTACAACAGTCCGTTTAGTGACCGTTCGAAGTCACAAGAAAGGGATTGAAGGCCATTTTTCACACTTATGACCCTTGCAACATCCCCATTCTCTCTGCCCTTCTCTCCCTCTCCCTCTTTCTTTCCCTTTCTCTCTCTTTCTCTCTTTCTTTCCCTTTCTCTCTCTTTTTCTCTCCAGTTCTTTTCTCTCTTTTTTTCCTCTCTTTCTTTTTCTCTCTTTTGCTTTCCCTTTCTGTCTCTTTCTCTCTTTCTCTCCCTTTCTGGTTTTTCTCTCTTTTTCTCTCTTCCTTTTATCCTCTCTCCATTTTGTCTCCTGTTCTTTTCTCTCTCTCTCTCTCTCTCTCTCTTTCTCTTCCTTTCTCTTTTTCCTCTTTCTCTCATTCTCTCTCCTTTTCTTTCTCTTTCTCTTTCTCTTTCTCTTTTTCTTTTTCTCACATTTGCTTTCCATTTCTGTCTTTTTCTCTATCGTTCTCTCCCCTTCTGTTTTTCTCTCTCTTTTTCTTCTTCTCTCTTTCTTTTCCTTTCCCTTTTCTCTCTTTCCCTCTTCCTTATATTCTCTCTCCATTTTGTCTCCCGTTCTTTTTGCTTTTTTTCTTTCTCTCTTTCTCTTTTTTCTCTTTCTTTCTCTCATTCTCTCTCTCTCTCTCTTTCCTTTCCCTCCTTTCTCTTTCTCTTTTTCTTTCTCTTTCTTTTCTCTATCTTTAGCTTTCCTTTTCTCTCCCTCTTTCTCTCTTTTTTCTCTCTCTCTCTTTCTCTCCCCCCTCACCCTCTTACTTTCACTTTTAGTTTTTTCGTACCATTGCTCTGTTTAGGTCTCTATTCTGTTTTACTAAATAAGTGCAAGAAGTCCTTGACTTACAACAATTCACTGAGTGACCGGCATTGAAAAACTGACATATGACTATTTTTCACACATATGACCGTTGAAGCATCCCCACAGTCACATGATGAAAACTGAGAAGCTTGCCAACTAGACTCATATTTATGACGGTCCCGGGGTCACGTGATTCCCCTTTTGCGACCTTCTGACGAAGCAAAGTCAATGGGGAAGCCGGATTCACTTAATGACCAGCTTAACAATGGCAGCGATTTGCTTAACAACTGCAGCAAGGACGGTCGTAAAAAGGGAGCAAAACTTACTGAACAACTATCTCGCTTAGCAACAAAAAAAAATCCCAATTGTGGTCGTAAGCCGAGGACTACCCACAGACAGAAAGCTGGGATGGACATTGAAAAAACTGTATCGGAGTTACGTCCGCCCCCTCCCCCTTTTTCTGGTCTTCAGGACCTGGGGATGGGTACCCCCATTTTCCATTTCTTGGGGGGGTGGGGGTGGGCGGAGAGGATTTAATCCGGGGCCACCTGTCCGTGGGGCAGGTGCCATAGCACAAATTCACCCCCCACCAATCCCTGTCTTTCCCCTTGGCCTCCAGAAACCCCCCGCCCCCCCGCTCCGGAATACTGCTCATCCCACAAATAGTTCCCACGCACTAATTTTGTCCGTTGCTAAGCAACGGGCATCACATCCACGGCAACAGAAATTCTACCGGACCATCCTTGTCCATCATCAGGCGATCATGATGAAGAGAGAGAACAAACCAGGATCGGCTTGGAAGGGAGGGGGGAAGGGGGGGGTCCCGGTTGCTTCAGCGGTGGGAAATTCATTTCCCAAAGGGCAGTCCTCGACCTTACGACCACCGTTGGCCTCAGGATTTCCCTTGCTAAGCCGGAGAGTTCTTTTAAGCGAGTCGCATGGGACGTTACGACCTTTCTTGGGCCACGGTTGTTAAGCGAGTCGCACAGTTGTTAAGCGAATTGCATGGTTGTTAAGCTAATCACACGCTTGTTAAATGCAGCCTGCTTTCCCCATCAACTTTGTTTATCGGAAGCTGGCTGGGAAGGTTGCAAACGGTGATTGGGTGACCCGAAGGATGCTGCAACCGTCATAAATATGAGTCAGTTCCGAGCATCTGAATTTTGCTTATGTTGATCATGGAGGCTGTTACCGTCATAAGTGCGAGAACCGGTCCTAAGTCACTTTTTTTCAGTGCCGTTGTAACTTGGGACAGTCACTAAATGAGTGGATGTAAGTTGAGGACTAAGGATGTGCATACAGGGGAACTCATGCCTCTTAGTCTATGCAGGAAGTCCTCGACTTATGACTGTTCACTTAGTAAGTTCTCGAAGTTACAACAGCACTGAAAAAAATGACTTATGACCCTTTTTTCCATACTTATGACCGTTGCAGCACAACGAGACTTGTGTGATTGTGGAAAAGGGAGAGTTGCGATAAAATTGAACAAAGTTCATGCTCGATGTGGTGGAAGAGAGTCACGGAATTGGCACCTGGTTGTGAACGAAAGGGCCGAGGTCAGAAAGTGTGAATCCGTGTTCTAGTCTGGGTTGTTACGACACGCACAAAGGGAAGGCTTCACGGACGGGCGATAGCTGCATATCACGTGTGTGCAAACACCGGTAATGGAAGACTAAACTGTCGTAAGTCGAGGACATCTAGTACAAATCTTCCTGCTCGAGCAGGGGGTTGGACTAGAAGACCTCAGAAGGTCCCTTCCGTTATTCTGTAATTTTGCAATTCTGTAAGGAAGCTTCCTGCCTCTTCCCAAGGGAATGGAGAAGGGGTACGAAGGTGAGGCTTGTCAATCAAGGTAAGGGGACTGGATTTTTTTCTTCCGCATCCCAAACAGGCTGTCAGAAAATAAATGATTAATGACAATAACAAGAGCAGGGACAGAAATTTCTATTTCCTTCTCAGCAGGGAAGGGAGGCAAAATGCTTCCAGATTATCTTTCCAGGCCACTGGCATAATTTTGGAGAGAAAAAAAAAAGGCTTAGAAAAAATTCCAGACCTTTTATGCGATTCCATGAGAGAAAACACAACTTTTGGGTTGGTTGCATCCATTTCAGCCTTGGTCCTCGACTTAGGACCGCGATGGAGCTTGCCAATTTTTGGTCATTATGTGTCCAGATGTGATAAACGGAATGAAGGTGTCCTTGACTTACAACAGTTCATTTAGTGACTGTTCAAAGTTACGACGGCACTGGAAAGAAAGTGACTTCGGACCATTTTTCACACTTAACGACCGTTGCCGCATCCCCTGGGCCACGTGATTTACATTTGGACGCTTGGAAACCGACTCACCTTTATGACGGGTACAGTCTCCCCTTTTGTGACCTACTGACGAGCCAAGTCGATGGGGAAGCCGGATTCACTTAACGTCCGTGTTACTCATTTAAGAACTGCAGTGATTCACTTAACAACTGTGGCAAGAATGGTCGCACGATGGGGCAAAATTCACGTTAACAAATTTCTCGCTTAGCAACATAATTTGGGGGCTCAATTGGGGCCGTAAGTCAAGGACTACCAGTAGCTGAATGCACAAACCTTTGATTTCGCCTCGGCCGGCTTTGCGCAGTTTCCTTTGATGTCGCTTATAACTTTTATAATTAATTGGAGACCTGTCCCTAAATCCTTTGCATTCGTCTTGCCGTTGTTCTTCAAATGCCCAGCTGACTCTTCCGTTCACTTTTATATTCAACGGTCTTTATCAGTAACGTGCAGCTTTTTTGGAATCGGATCCAAATTATTCCGCACCCCAAATTTTATATATATATATATTTTAATTGTTTTTCTTTAGCCCGCTCCTTAAAAGGAGAGCTGGCTTCCTTGCTTGCTTGGCACCGGTCTCAGCCTGTCACAGGATGACTCCCACTCGGCCACATAATGCTTTGCGCTCGTCAAGGCTGGGCCAGGCCATTGTAATAAAATGAACGCTGAGCCTTGGTAGTACAGTGGTCTAAAGCACCCTGTTATTAAGACCAGCTGCCTGCAATTACTGCAGGTTCGAATCTCTCCAAGGCTCAAGGTTGACTCAGCCTTCCATCCTTTCTAAGGTGGGTAAAATGAGGACCCAGTTTGTGGGGGCAATAAGCTGACTTTGTATAAAAAATATACGAAAGGATGAAGTCTATTGCTTAGCTCATTGTAAGCCGCCCTGAGTCTCCGGAGAAGGGCGGCATATAAATCAAATTTAAAAAAAAGAAAAGAAAGAGAAAGAAGGAAAGAAAGAAAGAAAGAAAGAAAGAAAGAAAGAAAGAAAGAAAGAAAGAAAGAAAGAAAGAAAGAAAGAAAGAAAGAAAGAGAAGCTGACTTTGTATAAAATATACAAAAGTATGAAGGCTATTGCTTAACGCATTGTAAGGCGCCCTGAGTCTCCGGAGAAGGGCGGCATATAAATCAAAATTAAAAGAAAAAAAAAAAAGTTATCCCTTCTGGGAATCCTTTGGGACGCAGGGAAACTGAGTCGAAGGCACTGTCTGTATCTAGCCAGGAGATCTGAGTGTGTGTGAGACTAAGGCAGTTCGTTCCTTTTTTAGAGAATAGTTTTATTTCTTATTACTTTATTCTTATTGCTTTACATGTCATTCAAGATGGTGAACCTGCATAAATACTCCTCCCTCCTCCTGTTTTTCCACACAACAATCCTGTGAGGTGGGTTGGGCTAAGAGAGAGGGACTGGCCCAAAGTCACCTCTGCTGGCTTTCATACTAAGGTGATACTACTATTCACCGTCTCCTGGTGATTGGCCCAACGTCACCCAACTAGCTTTCATGCCTAAAACAGGACTAGAACTCACCGTCTCCTGGTGATTGGCCCAACGTCACCCAGCTAGCTTTCATGCCTAAAACAGGACTAGAACTCACCGTCTCCTGGTGATTGGCCCAACGTCACCCAACTAGCTTTCATGCCTAAAACAGGACTAGAACTCACCATCTCCTGGTGATTGGCCCAACGTCACCCAGCTAGCTTTCATGCCTATGGCAGGACTATGGATTATCACTCTGCCCTGATGATGTTACCTAGGTTGGTTATGAAATGTCTGCAAAAAAATAACCAAGCCAGAGGGCACCTAGGACCCCACAGTCCTTCTCCTCTTCCTCTTCCTCTTCCTCCTCCTCCTCCTATTACTACTACTACCCTTCTCACAAATCCCACTCCCTTCTAGCCCTGATGATGTTACCTATTTTGGTACTCGGATCCCGGATCTGCGTGCCTTCCGTCGATCGCTCAAGACTTTCTTATTTCATCAGGCTGGCCTGACCTAAGTTTTTCCCCTTTTTAAATGGAAATTTTAAATTTGGTTTTAAATTATTGGGGTTTTTTAAATTTGTTCAGCCAAATTATTTCATTCGTTTTATTCTATTTTAAATTTTGTTATTTATATGTTTTATTCTATGGCTGTTCACCGCCCTGAGTCATTCGGGAGTAGGGCGGTATACAAATTCAATTAATTAATTAAATAATTAATTAAATAATAATAGAGCCTTGGTAGTACAGGGGTTTAAGGCACCCTGTTATTAAGCTTATTAAGACCAGCTGCCTGCAATTACTGCAGGGTTCGAATCTCGCCAAGGCTCAAGGTTGACTCAGCCTTCCATCCTTTCTAAGGTAGGTGAAATGAGGACCCAGTTTGTGGGGGCAATAAGCTGACTTTGTATAAATATACAAAAGGATGAAGGCTATTGCTGAGCACATTGTAAGCCGCCCTGAGTCTCCGGAGAAGGGCGGCATATAAATCAAATTTAAAAAAAAATAAAATAAAAATAAAATAAAATAAAATAAAATAAATAAATAAATAAATAAATAAATAAATAAATAAATAAATAAATAAATAAATAAATACTCAAACCTTTGAGAAAACCACCAATCTCAGAGAGTAACAAGGACCCCACAGTCATCATTGTTCTCTTCCTCCTCCTCCTCCTCCTCCTCCTCCTCCTCCTCCTCCTCCTCCTCTTCCTCTCACAAATCCAACTCGCTTCTAGCACTGGTACTTCTTTTACTTGATAATGTTGTCTACTTTTCTCAAACCTTTGAGTAAATCACCCAGTTCAGAGAGCAACCAGGACCCCACAGTTCAACCCTGAGCTACCACTATTCTCTTCCAAAGTGACAAAATTCCCAGGGTGTGTTTAGGATTTTTGCATTCCCTCTGCTTTTGCTAAAGAGCTGTGTCTACCACCAAGGAGCCGACTCATCTTCCAGAGCCCTGCCCAGCCTAGAATAATGCATCCCTCTCGTGCCATCTTGAAAGGTGTTAATAAACGGAGAGCAATCTGCCTTTCCGATCGGTTGCTCCAGCGAACTGGACAAGGAGCCAACGGTGTATTTCCAAAACCCCCCCCCCCTCTCCATCTAAATGGCCACGGATGCTTTGCGTGTCCTTCGTTTTGTTAAGACTTTTAATAAAAGGAGTTGCTTTCCCGTCGTGTTTTCCGAGAAGATTGCCGTTGGATCTGCTTTTTGGCTTTGTGTGTCACCCGCTGCGATCGGTGCCCGGCTGCAAAGCCAAATCAGATCAGGACATTAGGAACGGATGTGCGTTCCCTTCCGGAGAGGGCATAGCTTGACCGACCAGCTGTCGTGAAGCTGGCAGTGGGGTGAGAGCTCAACCTGTGCCCCAGCTGCCTGTCCAGAGGACGTGCATGAATTTCCGTCTCTTTTCTTCCTCTCCTTCCCCCCCCCACAGCTTTTTAACAGTTTCTTTATATATTTTCACATGACACCCATAAGTGCGTAGTGAACAGCGCATCGTCTGAATCAATTTATTTATATACAATCAAACTTTTCCCACTCCTGATTTCTACCTCTACTACCCAGCCATGTATAAAACAAGTCCCATGTTTGAAAATACTCTGTATGTTCTTTTTTTTAATTATTATTTTTAGTGTCAATCTGTCCATTTCTGCACAGTCTAATGTTTTAAAAATTACATCATCCTCTTTTCTTCCTCTCCCGAACGCTTGTCAGGATCGCTCAGGATGGGGAGACATGAGGACACCTGCTTGTTCGCATGGACAGGTAGTCCTCAACTTATGACCGTTCACTTAGGGAGCATTTATAGTTAACAACTTATGACTTACGACCATTTTTCACGCTTATCACTGTTGCAGCATCCTCCGTGGTCACGTGTTTAAAATTCAGATGCTTGGCAACTGACTCGTAGTTATGACCGTTTGCAGCGTCCTGGGAATGTCACATAACCCTCTTTTGCAACCTTCCGACAAGCAAAATCAATAGGGAAGCCGGGTTTGCTTAATAACCATGTGACTCACTTAACAACTGCAGTGACTCACTCAATGACCATGACATGGAAGGTCGTAAAACGAGGCAAAATTCGCTGAAGTGCTGTTTTGCTTAGCAAGGGAAATTTGGAGCTCCGTTGTGACCGTAAGTCGCGGACTATCTGTATAGGTAGTCCTCGACTTACGACCATTCACATAGCAACTGTTCAAAGTTGCAATGGACCCACCTTGGGGTTACTTGTGATCCGGATTCAAACTTCCGACGGTCGTTCCCCCAATGGCCGCATGAGCGAACTTTATGAACCCAGCTCATTTATGGTGATTTGTAGTGTCCACTGTGAAAACCTGCATTTGCTTCTGGGTTTGGGCCAAACTATGACCATAGCGAACCATTGGTTCGCTTAATGACCACAGTGTTCGCTTAACGACTGTGGTGTTTTCGCTTCACAAGTGCCATAAAACAATCATAAAATCAGATCTGTCGTGACTGTCACAACTCATGGTAGGCAGACCATGCTGGGCTGGGGAATCCTGGGAGTTGAAGTCGAGTCGAGTCGAGTAGAGTAGAGTAGAATAGTTGGAAGGGAATCTTAGAGGTCTTCTAGTCCAACCCCCTGCTCAGGCAGGAAACCTTGTACCATTTCCGACCAATGGTTGTCCAGTCTCTTCTTAAAAACTTCCAGTGATAGAGTATTCGCAACTTCTGGTGGCCAGCTGTTCCACTGGTTAATTGTCCTCACTGTCAGGAAATTTCTCCTTAGTTCTAAGTTGCTCCTCTCCTTGATGAGTTTCCACCCGTTGCTTTTTGTCCTGCCTTCGGGTGCTTTGGAGAATAGCTTGACTCCCTCTTCTTTGGGGCAGCCCCTGAGATATTGGAAGATGCTATCATGTCTCCCTTAGTCCTTCTTTTCATTAAACTTAGACATACCCAGTTCCAGCAACCGTTCTTGGTATCTTTGAGCCTCCAGTCCCCTCATCATCTTTGTTGCTCTTCTCTGCACTCTTTCTAGAGTCTCCACATCTTTTTTTTTTTAAGTCTTAAAATGGCCAAGGATGGATATCCTTGCTCTAGAGCAGGGGTCTTCAAATTAGGCAGCTTTAAGACTTGTGGACTTCAACTCCCAGAATTCTCCAGCTGGAGAATTCTGGGAGTTGAAGTCCACAAGTCTTAAAGCTGCCTAATTTGAAGACCCCTGCTCTAGAGAGAAAAATCCCAGGCTCTACCCAGTGGTGGACGCTGCCTCGGCTTCTTCCTTTCACGGGGTAGAAGGAGGGGATGTGGAGGTGGGAGTTGTGCCATTATTATTAATGAACTTCAGGGCTCAAAGCTTGACAATCTTGTCAAAGCAGCTGTCAGCCCTGGACGCCTTTGCTGCGAGGGGCTGTTCCACCCTGCCAGTTGTGACCTTTCCAGGCTGATGGGTGGGCAGGAAGGAGAGATCGGGAGGGGGGCAGGCGGGGCGGATGGGAAGGGGGACGTCTTTTCAGGCTTTGCATTTGGGGCTTTCCCTGATGAGGGAGGGAGGGAGGGAGGGAGGGAGGGGGGCTGCAGGGGTCCTCCAAGAATTGGGGGAGAGGATGGAAATGCTGCCCTTGTGGTTGGTGGGTTACTGGGAGATGCAGTAGATGGGTAACCTTCAGCGAGGAGAGGAGGAGGAGAGGAGGAGGAGGAAAGAAGAAGGAAGAAGAAAGGAGGAGGAGAAGGAGGAAGAAAGGAGGAGGAGGAGGAGGAAAGGAGGAGGAAGAAGAAAGGAGGAGGAGAAGGAGGAAGAAAGCAGAAGGAGGAGGAAAGAAGAAGGAAGAAGGAAGGAGGAGGAGAAGGAGAAGTAGGAAGAAAGGAGGAGGAGAAGGAGGAAGAAAGGAGGAGAAGGAGAGGAGGAGGAGGAGGAAAGGAGGAGGACGAAGAAAGGAGGAGGAGAAGGAGGAAGAAAGCAGGAGGAGGAGGAAAGGAGAAGGAGGAAGAAAGGAGGAGGAAGAGAGGAGGAGGAGGAAAGAAGAAGGAAGAAGAAAGGAGGAGGAGAAGGAGGAAGAAAGGAGGAGAAGGAGAGGAGGAGGAGGAGGAAGAAAGGAGGAGGAGGGAGGACAAGGAGGAAAGAAGAAGGAAGAAGACAGGAGGAAGAGAAGGAGGGAGGAGGAGGAGGAAAGAAGGAGGAGGAGGAAAGGAGGAAGAAAGGAGAGGAGGAGGAGGAAGAGGAGGAGTATCCTTCCCCTGGAGTGGGGTGGGAATGGAGATTTTGCAGTATCCTTCCCCTGGAATGGGGTGGGAATGGGGATTTTGCAATATCCTTCCCGTGGAGTGGGGAGGGAATGGGGATTTTGCAGTATCCTTCCTCTGGAGTGGGGTGGGAATGGAGATTTTACAGTATCCTTCCCCTGGAGTGGGATGGGAATGGAGATTTTGCAGTATCCTTCCCCTGGAGTGGGGTGGGAATGGAGATTTTGCAGTATCCTTCCCCTGGAGTGGGGTGGAATGGAGATTTTCCAGTATCCTTCCCCTGGAGTGGGGTGGGAATGGGGATTTTGCAGTAACCTTCCCCAGGAGTGGGGTGGGAATGGAGATTTTGCAGTAACCTTCCCCTGCCACGCCCACCAAGCCACGTCCACAGAACCGCTAGTAAAAAAAAAATGTGAAACCCACCAGTGATCTAGATGGGCTCTCTCTTTCCGCAAAAAAACACAATCGATAAAATGAACCACCCAAAAGTGTCCCCTCCCCACAAGAACTCTTAGCAACCATTTGTGGGCGAAGCTCAAAGCGTCACGTAGCAAAATTTTGCTGCTTTCAGAAAAATGAATTTATCTTGATTAGGGGACGAGGGCCGGAGAAATCCAAAGAGAAGACGAGCAATCAGCTGGCACTAAATCTCTCCAGGGAAGCGGCCATGGAATTGTGCCCGTGCTGGTGTATATGGCAGCCATATCTCAGGGGCAGGGCCGGGTTTTATGCGCCGTTTTCCTACTTTCACCATCCAGGACAGCTGTGCTAGTAAATTGAGTTGAAGAGAAAGCTCTCCGAAATTTGGGGATCGTGATACGATATAAATGGGAAGCTGTTATAGACACTAAAAATTGGTTATTTGGGGGTGTGCTTGGTGCTCTCTGAGGTTGGTGGTTTTCTTGCAGATGTTTCATGACCCAAGTAGGTAATATCATCAGTTCTAGGTGGGAGGAGGAAGAGGACTGTGGGGGTCTTTGGTACTTTCTGAGCTTGCAGACGTCTCATTACCAAACTAGGTAACATCATCAGTGCTAGGGAGGAGGAGGAAGAGGACGATGACAACGACAACTGTGCGGTCCTTGGTATTTTCTGAGTTTGGTTGTTTTCTTGCAGACGTTTCATGACCCAACTAGGTAATATCATCAGTTCTAAGTGGGAGGAGGAGGAGAAGGAGGACTGTGGGGTCCTTGGTACTCTCTGGGCTTGGTGGCTTTCTTGCAGACGTCTCATTACCAAACTAGGGAACATCATCAGTGCTAGTAAGTGTTGGGCAACCTAACATAAATAAACAGACAGCAAACCCCATTTCTTTCTAGCGCTGAGTCAGTGGGGAAGCCATATTTGCTTAACGACCACGTGATTCACTTAACAGCCACAATGGTCTGCTTCACAACCATGGCCAAAAAAATAATCATCATGAAATCAGGTGTGACCGCCCGAAATGGCTTAGCAAAGCCGCCTGTATTTCAACCATGAGCCTTGGTAGTGCAGCGGACTAAAGTGCTGTTAAGTAACACCAGCTGCCTGCAATTACTGCGAGTTCAAATCTCCCCAGGCTCAAGGTTGACTCAGCCTTCCATCCTTTCTAAGGTGGGTAAAATGAGGACCCGGATTGTGGGGGCAATAAGCTGACTTTGTATAAAATATACAAAAGTGTGAAGGCTATTGCTTAACGCATTGTAAACCGCCCTGAGTCTCCGGAGAAGGGCGGCCTATAAATCAAACCAATAAATAAATTGGTAGTACAGGGGTTTAAGGCACCCTGTTATTAAGCTTATTAAGACCAGCTGCCTGCAATTACTGCAGGGTTCGAATCTCTCCAAGGCTCAAGGTTGACTCAGCCTTCCATCCTTTCTAAGGTAGGTGAAATGAGGACCCAGTTTGTGGGGGCAATAAGCTGACTTTGTATAAATATACAAAAGGATGAAGGCTATTGCTTAACGCATTGTAAACCGTCCTGAGTCTCCGGAGAAGGGCGGCATATAAACCGAACCAATAAATAAATAATAAATAAATAAAACCAGGGGGGAATCTGTGTTTTTTCCTTGCCTCTTCAGCAAACGAGGTTGGGAAATGTTTCATTGCCGGGTGCAGAAGCGGGAGCCGAAATGATCCCCGCAGACCGAAGAAAGGAGAGCAGAATTAAAGAGCAGCTTTCCTGTTCCCGTTTCAGACGTAATGAGCCTCTCTTGGTCCATCAATCTACCTGCGACACAGCGCCCAGCCCCGCCTGGTCCGTCCCCAGGTCCCTGCTACCTTCAGGCTAAGATCTACGGCCCTCTTCAAATGGAATTGCCCACTTCATCAGTCCTAGGCGGGGAAGCATCCAAGTGTGTTCTGGGTCCTGTGTCCGTCGCCGTGCGCGCACAAGCTGGCTGGTGGAATGTGGGACCCCTGGACATAACTCTTGAGTTTGGAAGGGACTGCCGCCTGCATTTTAATTCCTCCTTTGGGGTCCTTGGGGGTCTCTGAGCTGGGTGGTTTTCTTGCAGAGGAAGATTATGACCCAACCAGGTAACATCATCGGTGGTAGAAGGGAGGCGGGTTTGCAGAAAGGAGGAGGAGGGAGGGAGGAAGGAAGGAAGGAAGGAAGGAGAGAGAGAAAGAGAATGGGAAGGAAGAGAGAAAAGAGAAGGAAGGGAAGGAGAGGAGGAAGAAAGGAAGGAGAGAGAAAGAGAATGGAAGGAAGAGAGAAAAGAGAAGGAAGGGAAGGAGAGGAGGAAAGAAGGAAGGAGAGAAAGAGAGAATAGGAAGAGAGAAAAGAGAAGGAAGGAGAGGAGGAAAGAAGGAAGGAGAGAGAAAGAGAGAATGGAAGGAAGAGAGAAAAGAAGGAAGGGAAGGAGGAGGAAGAAAGGAAGGAGAGAGAAAGAATGGGAAGGAAGAGAAAAAAGAGAAGGAAGGGAAGGAGAGGAGAGGAGGAAGAAAGGAAGGAAGGAGAGAGAGAAAGAGAATGGGAATGGGAAGGAAGAGAGAAAAGAGAAGGAAGAAGGAGAGGAGGAAGAAAGGAAGGAGAGAGAGAGAATGGGAAGGAAGAGAGAAAAGAGAAGGAAGGGAAGGAGAGGAGAGGAGGAAGAAAGGAAGAAAGGAGAGAGAGAAAGAGAATGGGAAGGAAGAGAGAAAAGAGAAGGAAGGGAAGGAGAGGAGGAAGGAGGGAAGGAAGGAGGGAAGGAAGGAGAGGAGGAAGAAAGGAAGGAGAGAGAAAGAATGGAAGGAAGAGAGAAAAGGAAGGGAAGGAGAGGAGAGGAGGAAGAAAGGAAGGAGAGAAAGAGAATGGGAAGGAAGAGAAAAAAGAGAAGGAAGGGAAGGAGAGGAGGAAGAAAGGCAGGAGAGAGAAAGAGAATGGGAAGGAAGAGAGACAAGAGAAGGAAGGGAAGGAGAGGAAGAAAGGAAGGAAGGAAGGAGGGAAGGAAGGAGAGGACTGTGGGGTCCTTGGTGCTCTCAGAGCCTGCTGGCTCACAGATGTTTTATGACCTACCTAGGTAACATCATCAGTGCTGGAAAGGAGGGAGGTCTGCAGGGAGGAGGGGGAGGACTATGGGGTCCTTGGGGCCCTCTGATTTGGTTATTTCCTTGCAGACGTTTCATGACCCAACTAAGTAACATCATCAGTGCCAAAAGGGAGTGGGGTTCCACTTGCCTTTGCTATTGGTTTGCGGTTGTGATGACGTCTGGGCGTGTGGGCGGAGCCTCCTGCTGCCGCCGCTACCAGTTTGCGGGAACCGAGGTGAACTGGTAGAAACCCATCGCTAGTTTGCTCCCTGCTTATATACAATAGCTTTCCCTGCCATTTTCCTTCGATGGTTCCTTCATTAGGGTAGTTTTTTTTTTTTCTTAATGGTTTGTCTGGTGTTAAGCCTCGCTTATCTGGATGCAGGCCGCAAGCTACTATATATGAATAGAGAGCAAACTCCACACTCACACATACTGATGATGTTCCCTAGTTGGGTCATGAAACGTCTACGAGAGAACTGAGCTCAGAACTCCACAGTTGTCCTCCTCCTCCTCCTCCACCTCCTCCTCCTCCTCCTTTCCACCAACCCTCCTTCCTTCTAGCACTGATGATGTTCCCTAGTTGGGTAAAGAAATGTCTGCGCGAGAACTGAGCTCAGAACTCCACAGTTGTTGTCCTCCTCCTCCTCCTCCTCCTCCTCCACCTCCTTTCCCCAAACCCTCCTTCCTTCTAGCACTGATGATGTTCCCTAGTTGGGTCATGAAATGTCTACGAGAGAACCCCCCAGCTCGGAGAGCGCCAGGGCCCCCACAGTTCAACTCTGAGCTGC
The DNA here is from genome assembly GCA_037215915.1 of Pantherophis vulpinus. Classification (NCBI taxonomy): domain Eukaryota; kingdom Metazoa; phylum Chordata; class Lepidosauria; order Squamata; family Colubridae; genus Pantherophis; species Pantherophis vulpinus. Next base: position 1,607,845 of record JAXLNS010000005.1, read on the forward strand.
CTGTATTATCCTCCCTCTCTTCCTCCTGTCATCACCGGCGAAGTTTCCTCCTTGTACAGATTAAAGGATGACTTCCTGGAGACCTTGGGTTCTTTTAGATAGTGTCCATTGTCTCTAATCCTTCAAAGTCCGAGCTGTTTGACAATCTCAAACGCCCGAGTCGGCCCATGAGCCCCTTTCCCCACCCCGCTCGGTCACGAAGAAGGTTGCCCACCTAATGACATCTTTCAGGCAGCCAGCTCTGGGGAGACAAATGGGGAAAAGTCACTTGTCGTTCACGTTTAGAATCGAACAACAAGAGTTGAAAGGGATGCTGTAGGGCAGTGCTTCTCAACCTTGGTAGCTTGAAGATGGGTGGACTTCAACTCCCAGAATCCCCCAGCCAGCAGCGCTGGCTGGGGGATTCTGGGAGTTGAAGTCCACCCATCTTCAAGCTTCCAAGGTTGAGAAACACTGTGCTAGCTGTTTTTTCCAATGTTTCAATCCTGGCCCTTTAAGACTTCAACTCCCAGAATTCCCTCAGCCAGCATGGCATTCTGGGAGTTGAAGTCCACCCATCTTCAAGCTTCCAAGGTTGAGAAACACTGGGCTAGGGAATTCTGGGAGTTGAAGTCCACCCATCTTCAAGCTTCCAAGGTTGAGAAACACTGTGCTAGCTGTTTTTTCCAATGTTTCAATCCTGGCCCTTTAAGACTTCAACTCCCAGAATTCCCTCAGCCAGCATGGCATTCTGGGAGTTGAAGTCCACCCATCTTCAAGCTTCCAAGGTTGAGAAACACTGGGCTGGGGAATTCTGGGAGTTGAAGTCCACCCATCTTCACGCTTCCAAGGTTGAGAAACACTGCTGTACTGGAAGCTTTCAAGAAGAGACCGGACTGCCAACTATCAGAAATACGATGTAGGGTCTCTGCTTGGGCGGAAGTGTGTGGGGTTGGACTAGATGGCCTCCAGGGTCCCTCTGGGCTCTGCTCTGATTGATCGATTTCCTGGCCTGGTTGTATTCTACAGTGCATGTGTCTCCAGCGTGTTTAAGCAGCTGGAGATACGGCCCTGTTGGAATAACAGCCGGAGCTAAAAGCATCCGTGATTTGTGTCACCCGAGGAAGACCACGGGAGATGTTTGACCTCTGGAGGTCCAGTCCAGCCTGAGAGCCGGGGAGGACGAGGCTCAGGGTCAGCGGTTTCTCCTGATCGGGATGATGGGAGTGGACACAGGATGGGCCTGCAAGAACCTGGCCTCGGAATTCTCTCCACGAGCCTCCTCCATCCTCCTGTGGTGGGATTGAGGACACAGAGGATGGAGTGGGACGTGGAGGTGGGTTCTGGAAGTTCTCGTGCCCCTTCTTGGTTGAGGATGGTGGGACCTTGGGCAAGTCTATGCCATCTCTTTCCTCTCTTATTTTTTTCCCCCGGGAAAACATTCTGGGAAGGGCTAGGAAGGAGGTAAGGAGAAGGAAGGAAGGAAGGAAGGAAGGAAGGAAGGAAGGAAGGAAGGAAGGAAGGAAGGAAGGAGAAAGGGAAGGAAGGAAGTAGGAGGGAAGGAAAAGGAAGGAGGGAAGGAGAAAAGGAAGGGAGGGAGGAAGGAGGGAAGGAGAAAGGGAAAGGAGGGAGGAAGGAAGGAGAAAGGGAAGGAAGAAGGGAAGGAGGGAAGGAGAAGGAAGGAAGGAAGGAGAAAGGGAAGGAAGGAAGGGGGAAGGGAGGGAGGAGAAGGGAAAGGGAGGAAGGAAGGGGAAAGGGGAGGGAGGAAGGAGGTAGGGAGGGAGGGAGGGAAGGAAGGAAGGAAGGAGAAAGGGAAGGAAGGAGGGAAGGAGAAGGAAGGAGGTAAGGAGAAGGAAGGAAGGAAGGAAGGAAGGAAGGAGGGAGGGAAGGAGAAGGAAGGGAGGAAAAAGGGAAGGAAGGAGGAGGGAAGGAAGGAGAAAAGGAAGGGAGGGAGGAAGGAGGGAAGGAGAAAGGGAAAGGAGTGAGGAAGGAAGGAGAAAGGGAAGGAAGAAGGGAAGGAGGGAAGGAGAAGGAAGGAAGGAAGGAGAAAGGGAAGGAAGGAAGGGGGAAGGGAGGGAGGGAGGAGAAATGGAAGGGGAAGGAAGGAGAAGGGAAAGGGAGGAAGGAAGGGGAAAGGGGAGGGAGGAAGGAAGGAAGGAAGGAAGGAAGGAAGGAAGGAAGGAAGGAAGGAAGGAAGGAAGGGGTTAGAAGGAGAAGGAAGGAAGGAAGGATTTTAAAGTTTAATGCCCCAGCTTGTCCTTTCAGGCTGTAATCCGGAGCCAGAAAAGTCTAATTCTGAGTATTTGTCGCCTGGAGATTGCTTGGGAAATGTCACATTTTGGAAGCAGCTTCTTTGACTCCCAGATTAGCTTATTTTGATCGGCTGCCAAAAACCCAACTGGATGTTTAGAGCTTTTTAACTCGTCCGGGGAGATTATGTGGTCTTTGATAAGAACCCAGCATGGTGGTGGCACAGTTGCAAACCACACAGCATCTGGAAAGGCTGCCTGTCCTTCCTTTGAACCAGCAGGGAAATGCGGGCTATTCAACACAACGCTTCTGAGTTGGAAGGGGCCTTGGAGGTCTTCTAGACCAACCCCCTGCTCAAGCACGAGAACCTATATACCATTCCGGACAAAAGGCTGTCCAATTTTGTCTTTAAAAACTCCAGTGATGGAGCACCCACAACTTCTGGTGGGAAGCAGTTCCACTGGTTAATTCTTCTCACTGTTAGGAAATTCCTCCTTAATTCCAGGTTGCTTCTCTCCTTGATTAGTTTCCACCCATTGCTTCTTCTCCTGCCTTCAGGTGCTTTGGAGAATAGCTTGACCCCCTCTTCTTTGGGGGAGCCCCTCAAATCCTGGAAGAGGCTATCATGTCCCCCCTAGTTCTTTGCAGCTGTCCAGCTCCTGCAGCTGTTCTTCATACGGTTTAGCCTCCAGTCTCCTCACCATCTTTGTTGCTCTGTTCCTTTGTTGTCGCTTAACAGAATAACAGACTTGGGAGGCACTTAGAGGTCTTCTAGTCCAACCCCTTGCTCAAGCACGAGAACCTATATACCATTCCTGTAAAAAGCCTTGTAACCGATCAGTACACTTTCTGTAATTGTAATGGATGATAATTGTTTTATGTTTTAAGTTTTGTTTAAAAATAAAAAAAATCCCCCCCCCCAAAAAAAGCCTGTCCAATTTCCTCTTTAAAAACTCCAGTGATGGAGCCCCAGAGGTTCTGGGGTGACATGATAGCAGTGTTCCAGTATCTCAGGGGCTGCCCCAAAGAAGAGGGAGTCAAGCTATTCTCCAAAGCCCCTGAGAGCAGGACAAGAAGCAACGGATGGAAACTGATCAAGGAGAGAAGCAACCTGGAACTAAGGAGAAATTTCCTGATAGTGAGGACAATTAACCAGTGGAACGACTTGCCACTAGAAGTTGTGGGTACTCCAACACTGGAGGCTTTTAAGAAGAGACTGGACAGTCACTTATCTGAGATGGCATAGGTCCTCCTGCTTGAGCAGGGGGTGGGACTAAATGACCTCCAAGGTCCCTTCCAACTCAGTTATTCTGCTACGATCTCTGGAGAATGATGCTGGGAAAGCTGGAAGGGAAGACGAGAAGAGGAAGGAACAGAGGCCAGGGGAAGGGCCATTTTAATAAAATGAACGCTGAAGTTACATCCTTTGAGACGCAGGGAAATTGAGTGGAAGGTCCTGCCTGAATCTAGCCAGGAGATCTGAGTATGTGAGACTAGGGCAGTTATACGCCTCCCTCCTTCTGTTTTCCACACAACGATCCTGCGAGGTGGGTTGGGCTAAGAGAGAGGGACTGGCCCAAAGTCACCTCTGCTGGCTTTCATACTAAGGTGGTGGGACTACAATTCACAGTCTCCTAGTGATTGGCCCAAAGTTACTCGCTGGCTTTCATGCCTAAGGCAGGACTAGAGACATCACTATGCATTGATGATGTTCCCTAGCTGGGTCCTGAAACGTCTGCAAGAAAACAGCCAAGCTCAGAGAGCACCAAGGACCCCACAGTCCTCCCCCTCCTCTCCCCAACCCCCCTTCCCTTCTAGCACTGATGATGTTCCCTAGATGGACCGTGAAACAGCCAAGCTCAGAGAGCCCCAGGGAGCCCACAGCCCTCCTCCTCTTCCTCCTCCTCTTCTTCCATAAACCCCATTCCCTTGTAGCCCTGATGATGTTCCCTAGCTGGGTCATGAAACGTCTGCAAGAAAACAGCCAAGCTCAGAGACCCCTCAGTTCAACCCTGAGCTACAAATATTCTCTTCTATTGGTATTATTGTTAGATATATTAACAGGGAGACTGGATTTACCTGCATTAAGCAAAAGAGCGTTTTGATTCTCTCTCTTTAGCTGTTTGTCTGCTTCCCCTTGGAAGGCGAGGCCCCTCCTATCAATCCCCAAATATCATCCACATTTCATAAAGTGTTTTCTCTCTCTCTCTCTCTCTCTCTCTCCATCATTTTTGAGCCTGTTGTTATCTAATAACTCACCGATTGCAGCAGGGATTTAAAAGAAAGCGATCCGTGGACGGGGATTAGGGGGGTTTGATTAGCCAAGGCTCCCCCCTCCTCTTGAAAGCATCTGTCTCCAGCCTCTGTGACATTTCCGAGGGGAGGGGGGGGAGAAACAGGTTCCCCGCTTGGAATGGAAGCAGGTAGGAGGGCCTGCCTGCCAAGGCTTTGCTTGCCAGAACGCCGCTGGTGCCAGGTGTTGGATGGCGGGTGCATTCAGGGGCCCTGCCAACACGTTGCTGATTTCCTAGGGAAATAATGGAGAATGGAAGCCCCCCCCTCCTTCCCCAGCCTCTCCATTCAAAGGGGTTCAGCAGAGAAGAACATCAGGATAGGATAGGATAGGATAGGATAGGATAGGATAGGATAGGATAGGATAGGATAGGGAAGGGAAGGGAAGGGAAGGGAAGGGAAGGGAAGGGAAGGGAAGGGAACAGAGAAGGATGGAGAAGAAGGACAATAGAATAGAATAGAATAAAATAGAATAGAATAGAATAGAATAGAATAGAATGGAATGGAATGGAATGGAATGGAATGGAATGGAATGGAATGGAATGGAATGGAATGGAATGGAATAGAATGAAAGAAATAATAGGAATAGAAAATAGAACAGATAGAATAGAATAGAATAGAATAGAATAGAATAGAATAGAATAGAATAGAATAGAATAGAATAGAATAGAATAGAATAGAATAGAATAGAATAGAATAGAATAGAATAGAATAGAATAAGGGAAGGGAAGGGAAGGGAAGGGAAGGGAAGGGAAGGGAAGGGAAGGGAAGGGAAGGGAAGAGGAACGGAATAGAAAATAGAGAATAGAATAGAATAGAATAGAATAGAATAGAATAGAATAGAATAGAATAGAATAGAATAGAATAGAATAGAATAGAATAGAATAGAATAGAATTCTTTATTGGCCAAGTGTGATTGGACACACAAGGAGTTTGTGTGTCCAATCACACAGGAGAGAAGAAAGTGTAAAGGAGGAGAAGGGGACGATTCCCTTCCTTCCTTGGGGTCTCCAAATGGAAGCACTCTGAATCTGTTGGGTCACAGTTCCCATCCTTCTCTTCCTTCTCTTTCGCTGCCTCTTCCTCCTTCTTCTCCAATGTTTCTTCTTCTCTTTTGCCTCCCTCTCTCCTTCTCCTCCTCCCTCCCCTATTGGGAATTCTGGGAGAGATGGGGTTGCGACCGATCGGAAATAATGCTGCAGACAGACAGCCAGAATCATAGAATCATAACAGTGCGGGAAGGAAGGGACCTTGGAGGTCTTCTAGTCCAACCCCCTGCTTAGGCAAGAGACATTATCCCACCCCAGGCTCCAGTGATGGAACACCCACAACCTCTGGTGGCAAGCAGTTCCGCTGGTTAATTGTTCTCACTAGCCAGGAAATTAGTTCCAGGTTGCTTCTCTCCTTGATTCGTTTCCATCCGTTGCTTCTTGTCCTGCCTTCCGGTGCTTTGGAAAATAAGTTGACCATCCCCCCCCTTCTCTTGGGAAGCCCCTCAAATATTGGAAGGCTGCTATCATGTCAACCCTGGTCCTTCTCTTCATTAGACTAGACATAATCCAATTCCAGCAACCGCTCTTTATGTATTTTAGCCTCCAGTCCAGTGATGGTTTCAATTTTTTTTACAGTTCTGTGGGTGTGGCTTGGTGGGCGTGACTTGGTGGGCGTGGCAGGGGAAGGATACTGTAAAATCTCCATTCCCATCCCACTCCAGAGGAAGGATACTGCAAAATCCCCATTTCCTCCCGATCAGCTGGGTCTTGGGAGACAGAGAATAGATAGGGCGGGGCCAGTCAGAATTTTTACTACCGGTTCTCCGAACTACTCAAAATTTCCGCTACCGGTTCTCCAGAACTGGTCAGAACCTGCTGAAACCCACCTCTGCTCCAGTCCCCTAATCATCTTGGTTGCTCTTCTCTGCACTCACAAAATCTTTTTTTTTTACATCAATGGCGACCAAAACTGGAAGCCGTATTCCATGAGTGGCCTTACCAAGCCCTTAGAAAGCGGTATTAACACATGATATAGCTGAGCTTTTAGTGCGACACTAAAATGTTATTTTATTTTGTTTTGTTTTGTTTTTTTAATCCGAAGATGAAAATCGCCCTGCGTTTCCTTGCTTCCTCCGGTTCAGTGGGAGGGAGGAAAATATCTCAGCCAACAGATCCATCACGCCTGCACACACGTGCCCAGATTGCACTCCTTCCAGATTGCAGCCCAGACCAGATCTTGGACACGTTCCAGTTGCATGCATGATGGGATTTTGAACACATGATGGCGTCTTGGCTACCGAGCCCATCTGCAAACTTCTGGCACGTGCCGGAGAAGTTAAGGGAAGGCCTCCTGGTCTAAATCTGGCATTTGAGCGACGTAGCCATGTGCTGTTCTCTTTTTAATTCAGTTATTCTCTTACAAAAAATGTCTGCAGGAAAGCAATTGAGCTCGGAGAAGGCAACGCAGTTCTCGACTTACGACCATTCCTTTAGTGACCGTTCAAAGTTACAGCGGCAGTGAATAAAAATGACTTATTATGACCGATTTTCCCACAGTCATGTGGTCAAAATCCAGATGCTTGGCAACTGATTCATATTTATGACGGTTGCAGTGTCCTTGGGGCCATGGGATATGCTTTTGCGACCTTCAGACGAGCAAAATAAATGGGGGGTGGGGTGGGGGGAAGCCAGATTCACCGAACAACCGTGTTACTAACTTCACAAGCGTGGCAAGGAAGGTTGTAAAACGAGGCAAAATTCGGTCAACAAACGTTTCGCTTAGCAACCAAAAATTTGGGCTCTGTTGTGATCGTAAGTCGAAGACTACCTGTATGTAATAAATAAATAAAGTATATAATAATAATACGTTATTATATATTGTAGTAATGTAAATAATAGGATAAATAATTATACGAATACGGGTTGGACTAGAAGACGTCCAAGGTCCCTTCCAACTCTATTATTCTATCCTTTAAAAATATATATAAAAACATTACAAGCGTAAAAATTACGTTTAGCAGCAATTAATTAAAGGAATAAAAAGTTGTTGGATAAACTGGATGGCTTAGAGGGAGGGGGAGAGAGAGAGAGAGAGAGAGAGAGAGAGAGAGAGAGAGAGAAAGAAAGAAAGAAAGAAAGAAAGAAAGAAAGAAAGAAAGAAAGAAAGAAAGAAAGAAAGAAAGAAAGAAAGAAAGAAAGAAAGAAAGAAAGATTCTCCCTAGCAAGGAGTCCATTCATACAGCTGCAGTAGCTAATAAATAACTGAAAACAGACCTGGCAGAAATTAAATAAGTGAGAGGAAATTCAATTCCTCCTTTCTGTGGTTGTTGCCGATGACATAATGTGACTTAATGGAATTTAGAGCAGCTCTAAAGTAGATGTTTCTTAGTCATGCCGGCTTCTCACAGTTCACCGTCTGGAGACCAGCTCAGTAGAGGAACACATGCGCAGGATTTGAGGGTGCCTCAGACCAAAGTCTCATAATCTCGTTCGCAGTAAGGTACTAGGAACAAGTACATTTGAAATTTGAATGAAAAGTTTGCACTTAAAAGGAGAAATGTTTTCTGGAATCTTTTGTAAAAGATGCTGCGTGGGAAAGGCCCAGCAGCAGAACTGGTACAAAACGAGAGAATAAGAGAGGGGAGAGAAAGAGAAAGGAAGAGAACAAGAGAGTGGGAGAGAGAGGGGGGGAAGGGAGAGGGCAAGAGAGAATAAGAGAAAGAGAAAATGGGAGAGAAAGAGAGAAAAAGAGAGGGACGGAGAGAGAAAGAGAGTTAGAGGAAGACAGAGAAAGAGAGGGGGGAGAGAAAGAGGGAAAGGGAGAGAGAAAGAGAATAAGAGAAAGAGAAAATGGGAGAGAAAGAGAGGGACGGAGAGAGAGAGAGAGAGTTAGAGGAAGACAGAGAAAGAGAGGGGGGAGAGAAAGAGGGAAAGGGAGAGAGAAAGAGAAAGAGAATAAAAGAAAGAGAAAACGAGAGAAAGAAAGTGGGAGAGAAGAAGAAAGAAAGAAAGAGAGAAGGGGGAGAAAGAAAAGGAGAATGAGGGAGGTGGAGAAAGGGGGAGAGAGAAAGAGAGAAAATAAGAGAAAGAGAAAATGGGAGAGAAGGAAAGAAAAAGAGAGATGGAGAGAGAGTTAAAAAAGAGGAAGACGTGAAAGAGAGGGGGAGAGAGAGAAATGCAGAGAAAGAGAGAGGGGAGAGAAAGGAAGAGAGAAAGGGAGAGAGAGAATAAGAGAAAGAGAAAATGAGAGAGGAAGAGAAAGTGGGAGAGAGACAGAAAAAGGAAGAAAGAGAGAAGGGGGAGAAAGAAAGGGAGAGATTGAGAGAGGGGGAGAGAGAAAGAAAAAATAAGAGAGAGAGCAAGAGAGATTAAGAGAAAGAGAAAATGGGAGACAAGAGAGAGAGAGACAGACTGGGAGAGATAGGAAGAGAGAGAGAAGGGGAGAGAAAGAAATGGAGAGAATGAGAGGGGGAGAGAGAAAGAGAAAATGGGAGAGAAAGAAACAATAAGGGGGGAGAGACTGGGAGATAGGCAGAAAAAGAGAGAGAGAGAACACACAGGATTTCTTGCATTTGGCGATGCAACTGTCCATCCTTCTCCCTTTGATGGATGAACTTCATTTCAGAGACATGCTCCTTATTTTCAGTGCAAAAACTTGTAATGTCCAGGATGGCTATTTTGGCTGCCAGGACGTCGGTTTCCTTGCAGAAAACTTGCTAAATTCCTCTTCTTGAAACCTTCTTCCTTCTTCCGCTCAGACTGTCACAAAACGATATTTGAAAAGAAGAGGCAATGGAGACAGGTTGAACCTGCCACGCTGCGTTGGAGGCACGCGGCAAACCGGGAAGAGAATCTGTCAGGCAGCAAAAAAAATAAATAAAATAAACATAAACATAAAAGACATTAAGCAATGTACTGTGATGTACTTTTTAATGTTCCACGTGTCGTTTAATTTCCCAACCTTTGTTCCTTGCATCCCTGCACGTTGCAAGTCCCTTTGTTTAATGCAAGGGAAGAAGGAACCGAAATCGATGATCAGCTGCCAGGAAAAAAAGAAATCCACATGGCCAAGATTATTTGCTGCTGTGAAGCAGAAATGACATCTGCTTGACAATATATAGACAAGATTATATCTTTTTCTTTCTTTCTTTCTTTCTTTCTTTCTTTCTTTCTTTCTTTCTTTCTTTCTTTCTTTCTTTCTTTCTTTCTTTCTTTCCTTCCTTCCTTCCTTCCTTCAAGTCTCCCTGCAAAAAGTGATGTACAGTTGATAGAAGCGGAGAGGACAGAAGTTAAAAAAGTGAGCGAAAAGAAGTCACATGTAGCATTTTTAGAAGGGAAAATGCAAGTTAAATCTGCATTAGGACCTGTTGTGGCCCGTCAGCGGCCTGTGCAGATTGTAGCTGATTCAGACAGCGAGGAGGCTGGTGTGGTGCAGCCTGTGCAGCCGGCGCTCGAGTCGGACAGTGAGGAGGCTGGAGAAGATGTGGTGCCAGAGGCGGGGATTCAGCCAGGGCCTTCAGAACCTCAAGTAGCTCCCATAAGTGAAGAGGAAGAAGAGGAGGAGCCTCTTCTCGATGCATGGGCGCGCAGAGCTGCCAAAAGGCAGGAGTGGCTCCTCAGGAGGAGGTCTCCTCGAGAGTAAGGCTAGGGGCTAATTGGCCACTCCCCTAGCCTATTTAAGGAGGAACACCGACTGAAGCAATTTGCAGGGAACAACTTTAGTTCACTCTCCTTCGCGTCTGGATTCTCTGCAAATTGCTTCTGGGCTTTCTGCCACCCATAGTAAGATTGTGATTACTTTATCTTTGGTTTCTTGTAGGCTGTTAAGAAAGTTTTATTAACAGCCTTTGCTTTGAAAAAGACTGAGTTAGTTTAGTAAATTAAGTTTTGTACAAACTTTGTGTGTGCTGCGTTCTTTGGGGTCCGTACCTGGGGCAGAACAGGACCAGTAGTGAAATCCAAATTTTTTTACTACCGGTTCGGTTCTGTGGGCGTGGCTTGGTGGGCGTGGTGTGGCTTGGTGGGCGTGGCTTGGTGGGCGTGGCAGGGGAAGGATACTGCAAAATCCCCATTCCCTCCCCACTCTGGGGCCAGCCAGAGGTGGCATTTGCCAATTCTCCGAACTGCTCAAAATTTCCACTACCGGTTCTCCAGAACCTGTCAGAACCTGCTGGATTTCACCCCTGATTAGGACCGTCGTAAAAGAAAGGGCAACGCTTACAGGTAGTCCTCGACATAAGACCGCAACAGAGCCCAAAATGTCTGTTGCTAAGCGAAACGATTGTTCAGCGATTTTTGCCCCATTTTACAACTTCTCTTGCCGCCGTTGCTAAGTGAACCACTGCAGTCGTTCAGTTAGGAAACAGGTTGTTAAAAGCGAATCCGTCTTCCCCGTTGACTTTGCTCGTGAGATTTGGATCACGTCATCACGGGGAATTCTGCGACGGTCGTAAGTGTGAAAAACAGTCGTACGGCCCCCCTTTCTTTGCTGCCCGTTTTAAATTTGTATGGTCGTTAAATGAATACGTTGCAAGTCAAGGACAATCTGCCCCTGAAAAAATATTTAAGCGAAGTTAATGTTTTTGGGGTAGCAATGCAGAATCGGTTTTCCCCGGACGTGTTTTTCTGACTCCGTAGATTCTCTCGGTTTATCCTCCCATCCGAGGAGAAAGCTGGCTTTATCCTGCTTAGCTCTTCATATTCAGTCAAGATTAGCCAGATTCTGTCATCTGCACTGGGTTCCGAGTGAAAATTGAACAAAACATTCAGAAACGTTCAGGCTGCCTGCCTCACAGGGATAGGAGGAATTCTTAGAGAGGTTTAGACCTCGGAAGGGACCTAAGAGGTCATCAAGTCCAGCCCTGCACGCTGCAGATTTCACCACACCGTCCGCTGTTAGAGGAGTTGTTTTTTTTAAAAAAAAAATTATTTTATACACAAACAAACATTTAATACATCAGTCATTCCTTCTCTGCGACATCTCGGTGTTTTCTTCATGGCTTAATCTTTTTGTTGCTTCTTCTGTCTTCAATTTCACCAAATCTATTACAGCATTTCTCCATTTATTGGAGAAATTTAATGGTAATCTATTACCATTTTCTACCTAACTATTAGTTTGCTTATCTACAGTATATTTCTTTTCTTTTCTTTTCATATCTTAAAATATTCCAAATCCTCTCTATCTTTGATCATCAAAGTTAATCGATTCATTTCTGCACAGTCTAAATTTTTTTTTTAATTACTTCTCCTTCCAAAGGTATTTTCTCTGCTTTCCAATTTTGTGCAGGTAAACAATCTCTGCAGCTGTTATTACATCATGTATAATCAAATAAATATTTTCTTTGCTAATTTTTTCTGGAAGGATACCCAGTAGGAACAGTTCTGGTTTTAAATCAATACGTTGTTGTATCGTTTCTTCCACGTTGTTAGAGGACTTTTGACCCTCTGCTAAAAACCTCCCATGGAAGGGAAGAAGCTGCCCCGTGTGGTAGCTGGCACCTGTGGTCCTCGATGTACGACCACATTGGAGTCCAAAATGTTTGTTGTTAAGCGAGACAGTTGTTAAGTGGGTTTTGTCCCCTTTGAGGACCTTTCTTGCCACGCCTGTTAAGTGAATCACCGCAGCTAGTTAGGGCACAACGGAGTCTAAAATTTCTGGTTGTTAAGCGAAATGGGTTGTTCAGTGAGTTTCGCCCCATTTTGTGACCTTTCTTGATGCCATCATTAAGTGAATCACTGCAGTCATTGAGTTAGGAACGCGGTTGTTAAGTGAATCTGGCTCCCCCCCCCCATGGACTGTGCTGGTCAGAAGGTCACACGGGGATCACGTGACCCCAGGGCAGTGCGACCGTCATAAATATGGATCAGTTGCCAAGTGTCTGAATTTTGATCAGGTGACTGTGGGGTTTGGTGCAATCCTCCTCCTTCCCCTCCCATCACTAAAAAAACCCTTCATCCATGGATATGGGCATCCTAGAATAGCAGAGTTGGAAGGGACCTTGGAGGTCTTCTAGTCCAACCCCCTGCTGAGGCAGGAAACCCTAGACCAGTGATGGTGAACCTTTTCCGGACTGAGTGCCCAGAGCGTGTGCCCGAACCCCCAAAATGCAATGCACATGCAGGCCCAGCACATGCACCCCACCCCCATGCTTGCACGTATGCCCCCTCCTGCAACTATCCATGCCCAGTTCCTGCAACCGTTCTTCGTATGTTTTAGCCTCCAGCCCCCTAATCCTCTTTGTTGCTCTTCTCCGCACTCTTTCCAGAGTCTCCACATCTTTTTTACATCGTGGCGACCAAAACTGGATGCAGCATTCCAGGTGTGGCCTTATTATCAAGGCATTATAAAGTGGCATTAACACTTCACGTGATCTTGATTCTCTCCCTCTGTTGATGCAGCCTAGAACTGTGTTGGCCCCTATGGCGCCTGTTCCTTCATCCTTAAAGGCCGCTTCAGGCTAGGGATTTGCATCCCAGTAAGCCACAGAACATGGCTTGTTTAGCTTGGCACAAGTCCCTTCGGGGAACACACTTGTGATGAATGAACAAAGGAGGGCTCAGGGGTTAATTCGTTGCCTGAAACCTGCCATTGCATCTCATTGGACTAATCAAGGCTAGGATGACACACTGAGGCTCAATCTAGGGTGCTAATTCAGTCTTTGACTGTGTTTGCACGACGTGATGGGGAGTTCCTTGCTGCTCTCGGAGCCTCGCTGTTTTCTTCAGATGCTTCACTACCCAACGTAGGAGAAGTGCCCCACATCCCACCTCTGCTTCCTTCAAGGGATCTTCTTCCAGAATCTCATAGAGGTCACTTCAAGAATCAGGGATTCTTGGAGCCACCAACAAGGCTTCAACGATGAATGGGTTGTATAGAATCTATTCTGGATTTTTTCCCCAACCATTCTATACTTTTCTTCTTTTTCTCCTCTCTCTTCCTCTTCCTCCTCCTCCTCCTCCTCCTCCTCCACTCTCCACTCTCCTTCTCCTAAACTACTACTACTACTACTACTTCTTCTTCTTCTTCTTCTTCTTCTTCTTCTTCTTCTTCTTCTTCTTCTTCTTCTTCTTCTTCTTCTTCTTCTTCTTCTTCTTCTTCTTCTTCTTCTTCTTCTTCTTCTTCTTCTTCTTCTCTTCCTCCTCCTCCTCCTCTTCCTGCTGCAAGAAAGCTCAGATAGCACCAAAGACCTCATAGTTCTCCTTCTCTTCCTCCTCCTCCTTTCCTCCTCCTCCTCTCTACAAACCCCATTCCCCTCTAGCACTGATGATGTTCCCTACTTGGGTCATGAAATGTCTGCAAAAAAAAAACAAAAAAAACACCCCAACCAAGCTCAGAGAGCACCAAGGACCCCACAGTCCTCCTCCTCTTCCTCCTCCTTCTCCCACTCCTCCTTCTCCCCCTCCTTCTCCATCACTCTTTCTCCACTTCTCCTTCTCCCCTTTCTCCTCTTCCTCCTTCTCCTTCAGCGTTTCCACTTTCTCCTCCCCCTTGCCAACACAGAGCAGCAGACTTTTTCCATGGGAAAAGCTGTCAGCTCTCCTGCTCCCCTTGGCTGTGACAGAACAACATATCTGTCTGGATGTATCTGAATGTGACGGGCAAATAGCGAGTCACGGCTGAGTGCCTGCTGTCAGAATTAAATTGGCAAGATGTGTTCTTGACAAACCCAGGTTATCATTGGTAATTATTGTGTTGTTGTCAAGATGCTTAAAGGCGGGTAGTTCAGGACTGGGAGACTTCCTGCATTCTGGTCCTTCTTGTAGCAATGAGCAGAAGCGACATCCAGGGGAGCCTTCACTCCTCTCTGGCTGATGTGACAGATGTGGCTCTAGCAGACCAGAATGCCCCAGCATCAGGAACCCTGGGCCCTGGTTGAGCTCTTGCAACGCATTCTTTGTGGGCATGAATAGATAAAAATGCCAAATCTCCAGTCAAAACATCTGCCTTACGGTAAATCATCATCATCATAAAAATATACTACCAATAGGCGCCTTGGGTGCAATTCCCAAACATCTGGAGCACCACTTGAATGCCATCAGCATTGACAGAACGCCTGTCAGCCAACTGCAAAATTGCAACTTAGCATCTTAATCAACCTGAGTCCTCGGTGCTCTCTGAGCTGGGTTGTTTTCTTGCAGGCGTTTTATTCCCCAGCTAGGGAATATCATCAGTGCTAGAAGGGAGCGGGGTTTGTGGAAAGGAGGAAGAAGAGGAGGAGGAGGAGGAGGAAGATGGTGGGGTCCTTGGCGCGCTCCGAGCTTGGTTGTTTTCTTGCACTTTATTGCCCAACTTTATTACCCAACTAGGTAACATTATCCATGCAAGAAGGGAGGAAGCGAGGGGAAGGAGAGGGGAAGGAGAAGAACTGTGGGGTCCTTGATACTCTCTAAGCTTGGTAGTTTTTTTTGCAGACATTTTATGTCCCAACTATGTAACATCATCAGTACTAGAAGGGAGTAGGGTTTGCAGAGTGCAGGAGAAAGGGAAGGACAAAAGGAGGAGGAGGAGGAGGAGGAGGAGGAGGAGGAGGAGGAGGAGGAGGAGGAGGAGGAGGAGGAGGAGGAGGAGGAGGAGGAGGAGGACTGTGGGGTCCTTGGTGTCTCTAACTTTGGTTGTTTTCTTGCAGACGTTTCATGACCCAACTAGGGAACATCATCAGTGCTAGAAGGGAGTGGGGTATACTCTTATGCTTATATACAAGGGGCTTGCCCTGTCGTTGTTGGTGGGAGTATTCTTGATGGTTCCTTGATTAGGTTACTGTTTGCTGTTCAGTTGTTTGAATTATTAGTTCCTTGACTGGGGTATGGTTAACTTCTTCATTGTTGGTCTGGTGTTAATCCTGCTGTTAAGATCTGTTTCTCTGGTTGCTGGTTGTTGTCTTGTTTCCTTTTTAGCTTTCTGAGTGTCTCTTTTAAGCAGTGTGTAAATGTGGTTTATGTCTGTGTGCCTGTTGATGGCTAATTTATCTGAGTGCCAGACTTCATGCAAAAAAACAAACAAAAAACCCAACAACAATCCAGATCCAGCTTCAATTGCACTTAATTCTTTTTTTAAAAAACTGCATCCATCCTATAAAGGGCAGCAACGAAATCCATGTTCAGCTAAGTGATGTGTGAACAAGGATTTCATACTACTAGTTCTCAACTTCCCTTCGTTTCATTTCAGAGAGTAATTTCCAATTCCAACAGCTTGTGCAGGACAAAGGACAGAGAATAACAGAATTGGAAGGGACCTTGTATCTTAGATACATACGTGGTTAGAAAAAATGACAAAGAGACATATTGACTTTAAACCAGAGATATTTTTATTAGGAATTTTACCAGAGACATTTAATAAAGAATTACAATACTTAACTGTGAACATTTTAACAGCGGTCAGAATTGTATTTGCCAAAAACTGGAAAGGAGAGAAGATAATTAGTGATGAAGAAATTATTCTGAAAATGTTGGATTGTGCTGAAATGAGTAGATTGACGTTTGAAATAAGAGAACAGGAAGATAAACAATATTATTTGATATGGGAGATATTTTATCAATGGTTTGACAAAAAAGTATGGAGGTGAGATATATGAAATGTTTAAATATTTATCTTCAGTTCAAGTAAAGAATAATTGTTATATGATGAGATTTGGAAAATTGTAAGCACGAAATGATTTTAACCGATTGAGATGCTGTCTATAATTGTTTGTAAGGATGATATATTTATTTATTTATTTATTTATTTTATTTCTATACCGCCCTTCTCCCGAAGGACTCAGGGCGGTGTACAGCCTGATTAAAAGCACAAAGACAAACAAAATTTAAAAATAATTAAAATTATTAAATGATAGGCTCAATTTTAAAACCCCCAAATTTAAAATCCCATATTTAAAAACCAATTAAAATCTTTACATTGATAGCCCAGACATCATTATGTCGTCTTTTTTTTTATTTTAATCTAAAATAAAACTTTATTCAAAAAAAAAAGGAATTGGAAGGGACCTTGGAGGTCTTCTAGTCCAACCCCCTGCTCAAGCAGGAAACCCTATACCCATGCTGGAGAACCTATGGCACGCATGCCGCAGGTGGCCCACGGAGCCATATCTGTGGGCACGCGAGCATTGCCCTAGCTAAGCTCCAGAGCACATGCAAGCACTGGCCAGCTGATTTTCGGGCCTTCCGGGCCCACCGGAAGTTGGGAAATGGGTTGTTTCTTGCCTCTGGAGGGCTTCCGGGAGAGGGAAGGCTGTTTTCGCCCTCCCCAGGCTCCTAGAAAGGCTCTGGTGCCTGGGGAGAGCGAAAAATGGGCCTACTGGGCCCACTGTACCATCGTGTGCCAAAAGCGGGGGGAGTGCGGGGGGGTCACGCACAGATGCATGGGGGGGTGCATTGAATTATGGATGTGGGCCTGTGCCATCACCCCCACACACTCCCCCCGCTTTTGGCACACGATGACAAAAAGGTTGGCCATCACTGCCCTATACCATTCCGAATAAATGGCACTCCAGTCTCTTCTTGAAAACTTCCAGTGTTGGAGCATTCACAACTTCTGGTGGCAAGCTGTTCCACTGGTTAATTGTCCTCACTGTCAGGAAGTTTCTCCTTTGTTCCAGCTTGCTTCTCTCCTTGGTTAGTTTCCATCCGTTGCTTCTTGTCCTGCCTTCTGGGGCTTTGGAGAACAGCTTGACTCCCTCTTCTTTGGGGCAGCCCTTGAAAGACTGCTATCATGTCTCCCCTGGTCCTTCTTTTCATTAAACTAGCCAAGCCCAGTTCCTGCAACCGTTCTTCATATGTTTTAGCCTTCAGTCCCCTAATCATCTTTGTTCCTCTTCTCTGCACTCTTTCCAGAAGTCTCAATATCATTTTTATATCGTGGCGACCAAGTGTGGCCTTACTAAGGCTTTGTAAAGGTAGAATTTCTAGTAACTTATTGCCCTGCCTTCGGGTGCTTTGGAGAAGAGCTTGACCCCCTCTTCTTTGTGGCAGCCCCTCAAATACTGGAGCGCTGCTATCATGTCACCCCTCCTCAATCCTTCTTTCTCTCTCCATGTTTTCCACGGCTGAGCAGGGCTTTTTTTCAGACCTGGGTCATGTCTCTTGTCTTCTCCTTTGATAAGCTGACCTGCAACGATGCTTCGCATTTAATGGACAGCATGCCGTGGCATTTAGCATCTGACAATATTTGGCGGCTGAGATGATGGTTATGGGATGCCTGCTGAGACAATCGAGCAAGACCAACAGGGTTAAATTGTTCACCTCATTTGTGGGGAAATTTCACGCAGACATTTAGCTCTGATGGCCCTTCCTATGGGGGGTGGGGGGAGGAGGAGGAGGAGGAGAGGAGGAGGAGGAGGAGGAGGAGGAGGAGGAGGAGGAGGAGAAGGAGAAGGCGAAGGAGGAGAAGGAGTAGAAGAAGGAGAAGGAGGGGGAGGAGAAGGAGAAGGAGAAGGAAAAGGAGAAGGAGGAGAAGGAGGAGGAGAAGGAGAAGGAGAAGGAGAAGGAGGAGAAGGAGGAGGAGAAGGAAAAGGAGAAGGAGGAGAAGGAGGAGGAGGAGGAGGAGGAGAAGGAGAAGGAGAAGGAGGAGAAGGAGGAGAAGGAGGAGGAGGAGAAGGAAAAGGAGAAGGAGGAGAAGGAGAAGGAGAAGAAGAAGGAGGAGAAGGAGAAGGAGGAGAAGGAGTAGGAGGAGAAGGAAAAGGAGAAGGAGGAGGAGGAGAAGGAGAAGGAGAAGGAGAAGGAGGAGAAGGAGAAGGAGGGATGGGTGGATGTAGTTGGCTCTCTGAGCTTGGTTGTTTTCGTGCAGACCTTTCATGACCCAGCTAGGTAACACCATCAGTGCTAGCACCAAGGCCCTGACACTGTACTAAGTATTCCTGGAAGGCCACCATCAGTGCTAGAAGGGGGGAGTGTGGTGTGGAGGAGGAGGACTGTGGGGTCCTTTGTGCTCTCTGAGGTGGATTGTTCTCTTGCAGGCGTTTCATGACCCAGCTAGGTAACATAATCAGTGCTAGAAGGGAGGGATGGTTATGGGAAGGAGGGGGGAGGGGGAGGAGTCCTTGATTCTTGGTTATTTTCTTGCAGAAGTTTCATTACTGTCAGGTGTGCTTCCTTCAAAGTCCGGGAAAGAATGACCCAAACTCCATGGTTAATAGAGAAAGGTACTTTTACTAAAAAATGAAGTGAACGCAACCAAAGAAAAGCTGAAATTAAAAGCAATAAGTGCGAAAATTGCATATAGAGAGCATCCCCTCCCACTGTCCATCGTAAATCATCCAATCCAAAGGTCTCCCAGGTTCAGGTGGAAGCACATCTGGCAGCGTCATCAATCAGGAACGCCACAACAGTTGACCCGATAGCAACTTCAAAGATTCAGTTTTGTTTCTTCCAAAGTCCTCCAGCACGCTTTCCCCCACCCCAGCCCCCAAGCTCTCCCCCCTCCTGTTTCTTATGGCAGCCAAAGCAGTAAAAGCGGAGGCTGACAATTACTTTGATTTTCGGGTCCTTTGTCTCCTTTGTTGCTCTTCTCTGTATACTTTCTGGAGTCTCAACATCTTTTTTGTGTATCGTGTTTGTTAAGGTTATTGTTGTTGTGTTACCAACCAGCAGAGTAGATTGCACAGTGAAACGTTGCTGAGAGCAATGAATAAGAGATAAGCAAACTGGTTTATCAAAAGCTTACTTTATAGTAACCATATCCTAACAGTGTTGACCAAAACTGGGACCAGTGAGTGCTCCAAGCGTGGTCCTACCAAGGCAGCCCGAAGCGGTTTTGATTTTGGGACTGTTATGATCGCCTCTTTCAAATGGCGTTTAGGATCCAGGAGTCCGTTCAGATCCATCCTGATCAACGTGCATCGCATGTTCAAGATCTGCTCCGCACATCCCACCGTGATCGAAGTGGGCAGCGCTTAATGTGACAGACAGGAGAGGGAGTTGGATCCATCCGCAGCCATCGCATTTCATTTTCCTGTGAAATGAAAACGAGTCGTTTCTCTTTCCCATCTCGTCTCGCCAATCCCCAACTCTCTCTCTCTCTTTCGTCACATCCTTGTGTGCCAGGGTGCCCACACAACATTGTGAAAAAGATGCTTCAGGCCAGGGATAGCCAACCCTTGTCAATTTGAAAACCTGTAGACTTCAACCCCCAGAATGAATGAATGAATGAATGAATGAATGAATGAATGAATGAATGAATGAATGAATGAATGAATGAGCTCCCCCTGGAGATACGGAGGATCCTGGATTTAAAAACCTTCCGCCGTGCCCAAAAGACCTATTTATTTCAACAGGCTGGCCTGGCCTAACTTCCCTTTTAATTGTAACTTTTAAAATTGGTTTTAAAACATTAGAGGTGTTTTAAATTGTTTTGGGCCAAATTATTTAATGGGTTTTTTATATTGTCTTTTAAATTTTGCAGTTTGTGTGTTTTATCTTTCTGGCTGTGTACCGCCCTGAGTCCTTCGGGAGTAGAGCGGTCTATAAATCTAATTTAAAAAAAAAATGAAATGAATGAAATCTAACTATAATATTTCTCTCTTTCAGCTCTTTATCTACCTACATACCTACCTGCCTGCCTAATCTATCATCTTTCATCTCTCTCTCTCTCTCTCATCTATCTATCTATCTATCTATCTATCTATCTATCTATCTATCTATCTATCTATCTATTCTATCATCTATCTATCATCTTTCTCTCTTTCATCTCTCTCTCTCTCTCTATCCTCTCTCTCTCTCTCTCCCACCTTCCCTCTCTCTCTCTCTCTCTGGTATCTATCTATCATCTTCTCTGTCTTTCTATCTATCTGTCATATGTATCTCATCTACCTATCTCATAGAATCCGAGGGCTGGAAGGGACCTCGGAGGTCTTCTAATCCAACCCTCAGCCCAAGTAGGAAACCCTATACCAGTGATGGCGAACCTTTTTGCTGTCACGTGCCAAAAGGGGGGGGGGAGTGTGGGGGGGTTGTGTGCACGTGCCCACACCCATAATTCAATGCGCCCCACCCCCCTGCAAATATGCCCCCTCCCCCGCTTCCGAGGTGGGTTTCAGTAGGTTCTGACCAGTTCTGGAGAACCGGTAGCGGAAATTTTGAGTAGTTCGGAGAACCGGTAAACACCACCTCTGTTCTCTGCCTCCCGAGTCTCAGCTGATCGGGAGGAAATGGGGATTTTGCAGTAACCTTCCCCTGGAGGGGGGAGGGAATGGAGATTTTACAGTATCCTTCCCCTGTCACGCCCACCAGCCATGCCACGCCCACCAAGCCACACCCACAGAACCGGTAGTAAAAATTTTTGAAACCCACCACTGCCCCACTCCCTCCGCTTTTGGCACGTGATGGCAAGGTGGGCCCAGTAGGCCCGTTTTTCACCCTCCCCAGGCTCCAGAGGCTTTCTTGGAGCCTGGGGAGGGCGAAAACGGCTCCCCCACCAGGAGGCCCTTCAGAGACCGGAAACAGCCCGTTTGCCGACTGCTGGTGGGCCCGGTAGGCCCATTTTTCACTCTCCCCAGGCGCCAGAGCCTTTCTAGGAGCCTGGGGAGGGCAAAAACAGCCTTCCTTCTCCCGGAGACCCTCCAGAGGCTGGAAACAGCCCGTTTGCCGACTTCCAGTAGGCCTGGAAGGCCCGAAAATCAGCTGGCCGGGCAACGCTCACCTGCCCACCGATATGGCTCCGTGTACCACCTGTGCCATAGGTTCGCCATCACAGCCCTATACCATTCCGAACAAATGGAATTCCACCCTCTTCTGAAAAGCCCCCCGGTGCTGGAGCAGCCACAAGTAAAACAGAGCAGCCCCCTTTCCATCCTCCAAGGATGGTGATTTTAAGACGATCCGGAACCTTTTCTCTCCCAGCTGAACAGGCCTCACTCAGACTCCGATGGGTTCTCTCTCTGGGCAGCCGGTTGGCATTTCCGACGTCTGTTTCTGTGCCGAGGCTCCCAGCTCCGATTTTAATCCCGCCGTGTTTCCGCGCTGACATTTGGGGAGGGCACAATGGCATAACATCAATCCCAGCTGGGGAACAAACAAAGGCGAGAAGGAAAGGTTGGGGTGAAAGCAAAGACGTACCTAACAGTTTGCTCTTTGCAGGTATTTTTGGGGGGTGGGGGTTATCACTGCTACCCCTCTCCATGCGCCCTTGGAGATGGATTAGGCTTGGACCCCCTCCCCCCATTCCCCGGGCTTTCTCCTCAGTTCCCCTGAGCATTTTTTGGGGGGTGGGGGGTGGGGAGGAAATGTTCACTCTTAAAGAGACCAATAACAATTTGATTTCCCAGAAGAAGAAAAAAAAATCAATTCACACCTGTTGCAGCTTTTTTTCCCCTGCAAAACATGCGGCGCGGAGATTTGCTAAATCAGCTGGAAATGCACAGAGGAATGGGGTGGGGGGGGGATGCTAAATTTTCAAGAAATCCTAAAGGAGCATCGGAGATTGCAAATAGTGGCAGCTTTGGCAAGGATCCTGTTGTTAAATGAGAATGTCAAGACTGTCGTAAAACCCAGGCTTAAGCTGATGCTGGGTCTTGGAGAGAATTCACTCAGAACTATTTCTTGGTTAAGCACGATGTTTTTAACTTACCTGCATTTGTCATAAATGGTTTTCATTCTTCAGATTAAATATTAGGACCCCGGATGTGCGAAGAATCAAAGAATCCTAGGGCTCGAAGGACCACAGAGGTCATCTAGTCCAACCCCCTTCCCAAGCAGGAAACCCTATCCCAGCTGTCCCAGCCTCTTCTTGAAAAGCCTCCCGTGATGAAGCCCCCACGACTTCTGGTGGCAAGCAGTCCCACCGGTTAATTGTCCTCCCTGTCAGGAAGTTTCTCTTTAATTCCAGGTTGCTTCCATGCTTGATGAGTTTCCATCTATTGCTTCTGGTGCTTTGGAGAATAGATGTACCCCCTCTTCTTTGGGGCAGCCCCTCAAATATTGGAAGATGGCTATCATGTCACCCTGGCCTGGTCCTTCTTTTTAATAGACTAGTTTCCCTGTCCAGTCCTGTCCAACTCTAAGGCATGCGCCAATCTCTGCTTCTTGGCTGAGGGAGGCAGGGTTGTTTGAAGACGTTTCCCTGGTTCCATGACCCAAACTAGATAATATCATCAGTGCTAGAAAGGTGTGGAGTTTGTGATGAGGAGGAGGAGGACGACTGTAGGGTCCTTGATGCTCTCTGAGCTTGGTGGTTTTCTTGCAGACATTTCATGACCCAATTGGGTAACACCATCAGTGCTAGTAGTGGGTAGGGTTTGTGGAGAATGAGGAGGGAGAGGAGGAGGAGGAGGAGAAGGAAGAGGGGGGATGGGGAGGAGGAGGGGGGAGAAGAGGAAGAGGAGAAGTGTGGAGTCCTTGATGCTCTCTGAGCTTGGTGGTTTTCTTGCAGACGTTTCATGACCCAACTGGGTAACACTATCAGTGCTAGAAGTGGGTAGGGTTTGTGGAGGAGGAGGAGAAGGAGGAGGAGGGGGAGGAGGACTGTGACGTCTTTAATGGTCTCTGAGCTGACTTTTTATCTCTTCTTTCCTTTGCAAATGTTTCATTACCCAACGAGGAAACCTCATCAGTCGATTTCATTATCCCTTCCTCTTTAATTTCCTGGCTGCCCATCAAGTTGGTGATCGGCTGCTCCCGGCATCCAAAGACGCTGGGCTCTTTTCACCGTATCGTAGTTTCTTTTCTAAGAGAGAGGCATCCCAGCCCAACTTCGGAAGCAGGTTTCAGAAACGGTGTTGTGCCAAATGCAGTTGGCCTTGGGCCAAACAGTGTGTGGCAGCAGCCAAAAAAGCCAATGCAATCCAAAATGTGCATTAACAGAGGGATACAATCAAGATCAAGAGGGGGTACTAATACCACTCTAAAAAGCCCTGGTAAGGCCACACCTAGAGTACTGCATCCCATTTTGGTCCCCACACTATAAAAAAGATGTGGAGACTCTAGAAAGAGTGCAGAGAAGAACCACAGAGAGGATTAGGGGACTGGAGGCTAAGACATACAATGAACGGTTGCAGGAACTGGGCATGGCTAGTCTAGTGAAGAGAAGGACCAGGGGAGACCGGAGAGCATCTTCCAATATTTGAGGGGCTGCCCCAGAGAGGAGGAAGGGGGTCAAGCTATTCTCCAAGGCACCCAAAGGCCAGACAAGGAATAATGGATGGAAACTGAACAAGGAGAGATTCAACGTAGAAAGAAGGAGAAATTTTCTGACACTGAGAACCATCAGCCCATGGAACAGAAGTTGCCTTCGGAAGTTGTGGGAGCTTCATCCCTGGAGGCTTCCAAGAAGAGACTGGACTGCCATCGGTCAGAAAGGGTGTAGGGTCTCCTGCTTGGGCAAGGGGTTGGACTAGATGACCTCTAAGGTCCCTCCCAACTCTGTTCATCTGTGAAATTCTATAAAAAGAAACGGGGTTTGGTTTCTCAGGAGTTGAAGTGTGAACTCCTAGTTGCCGGGACAGCAGAGAAAGTGACTGATGAGCCAACCAGAGGAAAAAAGTGTGTAAAAGAAATGGGGAATAGGATAGGTAGTTCTCTACTTACGACAGTTCATTTAGTGACCGTTCTAAAGTAGAACGGCACTGAAAAAAAGGGACTTATGGTTACGCCCAGTTTTCACACCTATGACCGTTGCAGCATCCCCATGGTCACGTGATCAGAATTCAGGCACTTGGCAACTGACTCATATTTATGACCATCGCAGTTCTCCCAGGAGTCACTTAATTTTCTCTTCTCTTCTCTTCTCTTCTCTTCTCTTCTCTTCTCTTCTCTTCTCTTCTCTTCTCTTCTCTTCTCTTCTCTTCTCTTCTCTTCTCTTCCTCTTTTCATTCCTTACCCCCTCTTTTCTTTCCTTCCTTCCTTCCTCTCCTCTCCTCTCCTCTCTTCTTTTCTTCCTCTCTTCTTTCCTTCCTTCCTTCCTTCCTTCCTTCCTTCCTTCCTCTCCTCTCTTCTTTTCTTCCTCTTTTCATTCCTTCCCCCCTCTCTTCTTTCCTTCCTTCCTCTCCTCTCCTCTTTTCTTCCTCTTTTCATTCCTTCCTCCCTCTCTTCCTTCCTTCCTTCTTTTTTCCTTCCTTCCTTCCTTCTTTCCTTCCTTCCTTCCTTCCTCTCCTCTCCTCTCCTCTCTTCTTTTCTTCCTCTCTTCTTTCTTTCCTTCCTTCCTTCCTTTCTTCCTTCCTTCCTTCCTTCCTCTCCTCTCCTCTCCTCTCCTCTCCTCTCTTCTTTTCTTCCTCTCTTCTTTCCTTCCTTCCTTCCTTCCTTCCTTCCTTCCTTCCTTCCTTCCTCTCCTCTCCTCTCCTCTCCTCTCTTCTTTTCTTCCTCTCTTCTTTCCTTCCTTCCTATTCTCTCCTCTGCTCTTTTCTTCCTCTTTTCATTCCTTCCCCCCCTCCCCCCTCCCTTCCTCCCTTCCTTCTTTCCTCTCCTCTCCTCTCCTCTCCTCCCCTTTTTCAATTCTGAGGAATGTTAAATTGCTAGCCTTAAAAAAACCCTTTCCATTAAAGACACCTGGCAGGGACTCCAGGCAATTCACAGAGAGAAACTGATGAGCAGAGGGGGAATAATTTATTAGCGTCCTCCTTTGGAATCAATTGAAACCTTGAAAATCCCTTTCTTGAACCCACAATCCTCCACACACATTAAGCTCTAACTCCTGGAGGCTTTCCAACCTTTGGAGAATTCCGCCATAAATTAGAAACTTTGCTAAAAAGGGAAAACGCCAGGGTAGGTACAGTGTGGGGGTGGGAGGTGGGAGACTTTGTGAGGAGACTTTGTGAGGAGACTGGAACTTTGTGGTTGTTGTTTCCAAAGTGGGGAGGGGAGAGCCTGCATGGACAGGATTGGGATAAAAGAAAGCCAAGGAGGAGAAAAGGAAGATGGTTGCAAGTTGGTCTGTGTTTGGTGCCTCCTAAAAATTGGGTGAAAGTCTGGCAATTCCAAAATAAAAAGGAAATAAAGAGGAATTGAATTGGCCTGCAGGAGTGGCTGGATCTCAACAGCTTGACCTTCTCTAGCAAATAAAGAACGGTTGCAGGATTTGGGTACGGCCAGTCTAGAGAAAAGAAGGACCAGGGGAGACATGATAGCAGTCTTCCAATATTTGAGGGGCTGCCCCAAAGAAGGGGGAGTCAAGCAATTCTCCAAAGCACCTGAGAAGGCAGGACAAGTAGCAACCGATGGAAACTAAGCAAGGAGAGAAGCAACCTGGAACTTAAGGAGAAACTTCCTGACAGTGAGAACAATTAACCAGTGGAACAGCCTGCCACCAGAAGTTGGGGGTGGCTCCATCACTGGAGGATTTTAAGAAGAGATTGGACAGTCACTCATCTGAATTGGTCTAAGGTTGGGAGAGGGTTGGACTAGAAGATCTCCAAGGTCCCTTCCAGATCTATTCAGATTATTTTGAAGGCCATTGCTGATGGAGGTTCTTTTTTCCCCAGGAGGCCCTGTTGAGCTTCGGTTCTGTGATTGAGACCTCCAGCCTTCGGGAAGTCATCAAAGATGCCATCGCTTCCGTCCTCCCGAAAGTGGTAAGTGCTTGGAGGGACCTTCAGGGAGAGGGTGGGACCAAAGGGCTGGTGGGGCCTTTTTTCCTCCAGGCACACCTGTACAGGTGAGTCATCCACAACCTGGCATGGACTCACCTGAGAACCTGAAAAGCACAGAGGTCAACTCACTTGCCTCGACCTCCTTGCTTGATGTTGAATTCTGGCCAAGCATAAAGTTAATTCCAATGTTTGATCTCTTGTCTCCTGCTTAAGAACGTCCAGTACAGGTAATCCTCGACTTACGACCGCAATTGAGCCACAAATTTCCATCCCTAAGCAAGACAATGGTTGTTAAGTGAGTTTCGCCCCATTTTTGTGACCTTTCTGGTCACAGTCGTTAAGCAAATCACTGCCGTCGTTCAAGTGAATCATGCGGTTGTTAAACGAATCTGGCTTTCCCAGACTTTGCTTGTCAGGAGGTCACAGAAGGTGATCACATGACCCCCCCCAAAAAGGGGGGGAGATCACGTGACCCCAGGACACTGCAACCGTCATAAATACATGTCAGCTGACAAGCGCCCAAATTTTGATCACGTGACCACGGGGATGCTGCAAGGGTCGTAAGTGTGAAAAACGGACATTGCCGTTGTAACTTCCAACGGCCGCTACACGAATGGCCGTAAGTCGAAGACTACCTGTGTTATGGATTTTGCTCATTGGGAAAGAAAGACTGGACTAGATTAGTGTTTCTCAACCTTGGAAGCTTGAAGATGGGTGGACTTCAACTCCCAGAATCCCCCAGCCAGCGCTGCTGGCTGGGGGATTCTGGGAGTTGAAGTCCACCCATCTTCAAGCTACCAAGCTTGAGAAACACTGGACTAGATTAAGACATGATCTACTGCTTTGAACAAATCAATAGGTCCCTGAGAGGCAGAAGGTAATGGGGTGAAATCTGTCTGATGGGATGTGGTGGAACGTAGCCTGGATTCCCAAAAGGGAGGGGCTGCCTTCTCGAGGACCAAGAGACAGCGAAGATGTGTGAGAGAAAGAGGGTGAGGACAGCTGCTCCTTAACGGTTTCCAGAGTATACCTTTCATGATGCAAGTACGGTAGTTGCTTTCATTTGGGCAGATTTCTGTCTGTAGGTGAGGAACAATCAAAGAAACTCCAGTTTTGGTTCGCATGATGTAAAAAAGATGTTGAGATTCTGGAAAGAGTGCAGAGAAGAGCAAGAAAGAGGATTAGGGGAGTGGAAAATAAAACATATGAAGAACAGTTTCAGGAACTGGGCATGTCTAGTTTAATGAAAAGAAGGAGGAGGGGAGACACGATAGCAGTCTTCCAATATTTGAGGGGCTGCCACAAAGAAGAGGGAGTCAAATTATTCTCCAAAAGTACTAGAAGGCAGGACAAGAAGCAATGGATAGAGTCTGATCAAGGAGAGAAGCAACCTAGAACTAAGGAGAAACTTCCTTACAGTGAGAACAATTAACCAGTGGAACAGCTTGCCACCAGAAGTTGTGGGTGCTTCATTACTGGAGCTTTTAAAGATTGGTGCATGCAAGGGGCCACACGGGCATTGCATTTTGGGGGTTCGGGCGCACTCAGTCCGGAAAAAGTTAGCCATCACTGGTATAGAGTCTCGTGCTTGAGCAGGGGGTTGGACTAGAAGACCTCCAAGGTCCCATCCACCTATTCTATTCTATTCTATTCTATTCTATTCTATTCTATTCTATTCTATTCTATTCTATTCTATTCTATTCTATTCTATTCTATTCTATTCTATTCTATTCTAGTCTAGTCTAGTCTAGTCTAGTCTAGTCTAGTCTAGTCTACCCTACCCTACCCTACCCTACCCTACCCTACCCTACCCTATCCTATTCTTTTTTCTTCTAATTTCTCTTCTCTTCTCTTCTCTTCTCTTCTCTTCTCTTCTCTTCTCTTCTCTTCTCTTCTCTTCTCTTCTCTTCTCTTCTCTTCTCTTCTCTTCTCTTCTCTTCTCTCCTCTCCTCTCCTCTCCTCTCCTCTCCTCTCCTCTCCTCTCCTCTCCTCTCCTCTCCTCTCCTCCCTTCCCTTCCCTTCCCTTTCTTTACTCCAACTTTTATTTTTCGTATCTCAAGATTTTGAGGGTTGGTTTTTTTTTTCCAAATCTCAATTTTCTGAAATTTGGTTTACTAAGTAAACTGCCAATTCTTATGTTCTTCTGAAGGGAACAAAACGATTTTCACCCCTCTCAGCTTAAAAACTCAAAAGGAGCTTTTGGGTTTCATTGTGTCTAGAACCCCACACGTGTCTTCCGCTACGAATTTACCCCCATCTCTCCCCACAACTCGTACCGTAAGGCTCGGAGATCAAATTAGCAGCTTAATCAATTTATTAAAAAAAAAGCAGCCTGCTTCAATTGTAGCAGGGCAATTATTTTCCATCAAGCTTATTAAGATGGAAATCAGCAACCTGTTCATCTATCGGCTCCTGCCAGGCAGAATTGAGTGTGGATGTCGTTAAGATAAAATAATTACAACCAGGGAACGACTGCAGATCGGTGCATCTCATTCGACGGTAGTAAAACCTTGCGCAATCCTGCATAAAATCTGGCCATGTACAACAACCTCTGCTTCGTCCACGCACAAAAAGAGCCTTGGTGGTGCAGCGGACTAAAGTGCTGTTAAGTAGCACTTTGCTGCCAGCTGCCTGCAATTAGTGCGAGTTCAAATCTCACCAGGCTCAAGGTTGACTCAGCCTTCTGAGGTAGGTAAATTGAGGACCCTGTGAAGGCGGTAGATATGTTGTATAAACATGTCTGTTTATACCGATTTGTAGAAACACCGCTTATGGGGGGCCAAAAGCCCTAATAAGCAGGTATATACAAAAGAACAAAGGCTATTGCTATAAGTGCATTGTAAGCCACCCTGAGTCTTCGGAGGAGGGCGGCATATAAATTGAACTAATAAATAAATAAAGAGCCAGAAGAGCCTTGATAGTACAGTGGACTACGCACCCTGTTATTAACACAGCTGCCTGCAACTTCTGCTGGTTCGAATCTCTCCAAGGCTCAAGGTTGACTCAGCCTTCCATCCTTTCTAAGGTAGGTGAAATGAGGACCCAGTTTGTGGGGGCAATAAGCTGACTTTGTATAAATATACAAAAGGATGAAAGGCTATTGCTTAACGCATTGTAAGCCGCCCTGAGTCTCCGGAGAAGGGCGGCATGTAAATCAAATTTTAAAAAATAAATAAATAAATAAACATCTTTTGGATTTTTGGGTGATCTTGATGGCCTAGCTCAACACTTGAGCTGGTGTGTGAAGCCCAACTGCACACACCAGGGTGCTATTGAAGCAACACAACTTTATTCTGCACAGAAGGATGATATGTTGAGACTCTGGAAATAGTGCAGAGAAGAGCAATCAGGATGATGAGGGGACTGGAGACTAAAACATGCGATGAACGGGTTGCAGGAACTGGGCATGGCTGGTCCAGTGAAGAGAAGGACCAGGGGAGACAGGATAGCATCTTCCAATATTTGAGGGGCTGCCACAAAAAAAGAGGGGCTCCGCCTATTTTCCAAAGCCCCTGAAGGCAGGACAAGAAGCAACGGGTGGAAACTCATCAAGGAGAGAAGCAACCTAAAAATCAGGAGGAATTGCCTGACAGTGAAAACAATTAAATCAGTGGAACAGCTTGCCACCAGAAGTTGTGGGTGCATCACTGGGGGTTTTAAAAAAGAGATTGGACAACCATTTGTTTGAAATGGGATAGGGTCTCCTGCCTGAGGAGGGGGCTGGACTAGAAGACCTCCGAGGTCCCTTCCCACTCTGGCATTCTGGTCTGTTATTCTGTTATTATTCTTCTCTTGACTTTTTTGATCTCTTTGGACATTCCTGGACCTGTCATATAAGGTCTCTATTGTTTGATCATTCCAAGCCATAATTTTTAAAAAAATCTAATAATGATAACTATGAAAGTGGTAAGACTATAAAACAGAGAAACATAGGAAGTTTTTAAGAAGAGATTGGACAACCATTTGTCTGAAATGATATAGGCCCTATATCATATTATAGGATCTCCTGCCTGAGCAGGAGTGGGCTGGATTAGAAGACCTTCAAGGTCCCTTCCGACTTGTTATTCTGTATTTGTTCTGTCCCCGTACCCCACACGCACCCCCACAGATGGCCTGGAGTTAATAAGCCACACGACAAAACTCTTTGAAGATAAAGCTGGCAGCAACCCAGTGGCTAGCTGCCAATTCAGACTTTACTCACACAAAACAAAGATTAGACTGCCAGCATTCCGATAAAACAGGCAAAGATTCCGCAATACAAGGATTAGTCCAAATGCAGTCCGACAAGGCAGGCAGAAGTCCAGTAACGCAGAGACCATGGATTATTTCCAGTTTTTGCTCGTCACAAACTGAACCGGCCACCACACCCACATTTATAACCTGTGGGGTGTGGTCCAGTGACTCAGCTAATCTCTGGCACGCCTTCCCCTCTGCTGCGCACGCTTCTCCCTGCGCCTCTGCCGAGGGTCCAGCCAGCACTTATCTCCTTCGTCGCTGTCCACCTGTGGCTGCGGGGACGTGCTTGGCCCTGGGCCTATCTCTTGGCCTTCGGTGTCCTCCGGAGGCATTGCCAGAGAGGAGGGTCCTGGAGAGGGAGGCCTTGCCAACTCCTCTCCCTCACTCTCAGAGTCTGCATCTGTCGATAGCCCAGGCTCAGGCAACGGAGCCACAACAGTATTCCTCTCAGAGTCCATGTGTTAAAGTACAAAACTCACAAATTTGATGTCATGTGTTACCTACCTCCTTTTGCCACACATGGCTAAAACTCCTATACCATACAATACAAAATAAGAGCCTTGGTAGTACAGTGGACTAAAGCACTGTTATTAACATCTGCTGCCTGCAATTACTGCAGGTTCGAATCTCCCCAGGCTCAAGGTTGACTCAGCCTTCCATCCTTTCTAAGGTAGGTGAAATGAGGACCCGGATTGTGGGGGCAATAAGCTGACTTTGTATAAATATACAAAAGGATGAAGGCTATTGCTTAACGCATTGTAAGCCGCCCTGAGTCTCCGGAGAAGGGCGGCATATAAATAAAAAAATAAATAAATGAAATAAATCCCCTTTTGGGATCTTCTGACAGGCAAAGTCACTAATTTAACAACTGCAATGATGCCCTTGTGGCAAGCAAGGTCATAAAATGAGGCAAATCTCCACCATTTTCGAGTTCCATTGTGGTCATACGTCAAGGACTAGCCGTATATCAAATTGCACGAGCTTTGGATTTTTCCAGTTTAGGGGGGCAAAAAAACCCCCCACCGCTTTTTAGGACGGAGTCGTAAAGCTGTTGAGGGAAGCCTCTTCTCCATCGCTTGCTGACTCAGCAGCGAGAAAGTTCTGGCATACATCACGGTCGGAGGGAAAGAAATTCAGAAAGGATTGAAGGCTTTGCAAATCCTCGGGCTTTGATCCAGCAGACCCCTTGAGGGTATTTTCAAGTCCAAAGGGTTACTGGGCTCCATCAAAAGAAGCCGTCTCCTCAATCCCATTATGGGACATTCCAGGATCTAGTTTACACATTGCAAGCTCGTTTGTTCTTAAAGTCGTGTTGTTGTTTTTTTAAAAAAATTCTCCGCAGAGAAAATAAACAAGCACTCCAGAGTCTACAAAATCTGTATAGATTCAGAATAGATGAGCAGAGCGGGAAGGGGCCTTGGAGGTCTTCTAGTCCAGCCCCCTGCTCAAACAGGAGATCCTATTCATTTCAGACAAATAATTGTCCAGTCTCTTCTTGAAAATCTCCAGTGATGAAGCACCCACAACGTCTGGTGGCAAGCTGTTCCACCGATTAATCCTTCTCATTGTCAGGAAATTTCTCCTTAATTCCAGGTTGCTTCTCTCCTTGATTACTTTCCATCCGTTGCTTCTTGTCCTGCCTTCAGGAGCTTTGGAGAATAATTTGACCCCCCTCTTCTTTGGGGGAGCCCCTCAAATACTGGAAGACTGCTATCATGTCTCCCCCCCCCTCCAGTCCTTCTTTTCTCTAAATCATTTCCAAATGGGACTGTCTATTATAAAAGCTAGAAAAATAGAACTTAATTCTTCAGCCTGTTGAGTAACTGATGGGTAATATTGATTACTTTCTAACTAAAATATGTACCGTGCGCCGTTTCGGGTATTTTTCCTGTTCGTTTTCAAATCATCGGTGTATACTTCAGCAGAACATAAATCTCTTTTTAAAAAGAAAAGGAAAACGGGGAGTCCCCCAGAACAAAATTAACATTTGAAATAGCTCGAATCCAAAGGGACCCAATGTAGCAGGCAAGAAGATCACAAGGAAGTACAATAAAGCTTTATTGAAGAGGCCCAATAGATGTGAAATAATCAGGGGGGTTTTTTTTGCATTTGGTTTGATATTACAGCAGGAGAAGTGTATTCTAGGCTTCCCTTTAATGGCGGTTTGGTACAGGAAGTTCTCGCTTTATGGCCACTGAAGGAGAAAGGAAAAAGGAAAAAGGAAAAGAGGAGGAGGAGGAGGAGGAGGAGGAGGAGGAGGAGGAGGAGGAGGAGGAGGAGGAGGAGGAGGAGGAGGAGGAGGAGGACTGTGGGGTCCCTGATGCGCTTTGAGCTTCATGGTTTTCTTGCAGACGTTTCATGACCCAACTATGGAACATTATCAGTGCAAGCAGGCAGTGGGGTTTGCAGAAAGGAAGAGGAGGAGGAGGAAGAGGAGGCTGAGGCGGGGGAGGGCTGTGGGGTCCCTGATGCTCTCTGAGCTTGGCTCTTTTCTTACAGATGTTTCATGACCCAACTAGGGAACGTTATCAGTGCTAGAAGACAGTGGGGTTTGCAGAAAGGAGGAGGAGTGTGGGGTCTCTGATACTTTCTGGCTCTTTTCTTGCAGACGTTTCATGACCCAACTAGGGAACATCATCAGTGCTAGGAAGGAGGGGGGTTTGCTCTCTTTATTCACTAGTGCTTTGTTCTGTCAGTGTTGGTGGGAAGCTTCTTGGTGGTTCATTGATTAGGCTAATGTTTACCATTGGATTATTTGTCTGAGTTGGTCACTCCTTGATTTGGGGACGTTGATAACATCTTGATTTTGTTCCAAGTATTAATCTGGATGTTAATCTCTGCTCATCCGGGTGCGGATTGCTGGAAAGCAGGTGTGTTTTTGGTCTGTTTGTTTACTACTACTTAGGTTTTCGATTATTTCTTGTGAATGGCGTGTAAACATCGTTTATCTCTATGTCCCTGTTGGTGGCCCGTTTGTCTGAGTGCCAGGCTTCCAGGAATTCTCTGGCATTTTTGGCTTGGTTTTAGGATGCTCACCTTTTCCCACCCTTTGAAAGTATGAGAATGTTTTTATCCTGCTGAACGTGTGAGTCTTAATGCAGTTGTATTTTAATTTTTCTCCTTTTTTTCTGGAAATTAGAAAAAAGCAGGAGATGGGGTCTGCGTGCCTTCTCTTTGCAGTTAGATTTGGCATCTTTTGGAGAAAATAAATTGGTTATGATTTATTTAATGAGTGTTCTGGATATAGTCAGGCAGTTTTCTTGGCTGGCCTACAGAGTTCTCTCCGATATATATCGGAGGTTACGTAGGAGAAACCTGGCTAAAAGAAAAACACACATAAAACCTATGAAAAGTAAGGAAAAAGTAAGAAAAAAAATATATGTAGGTCTTTGGTTATTCGGGTCTTCTCCCACGTAAAATTGGAAGAAATATATATATGGAATATATATATATATATATATAATATATATATATTAGTTCCTTCTTTTCCAATAGTTCTTTGTTCCTCATTTTATCATTATACATTTTGGAAAGAATATAAAAAAGAGATTGTGCAAATAAAAGAATCAAGTGTGGATCATAAAACAGAGGCAGAGAGGCGACACGTTCTGAAATATAAAACGGACGCATTCTAATACAGCATTAAAAATTAAGAATAAAATTTAAACAGAAGTATCCGGTTGACAGAATTCTGGTCATTAAAAAGAACAGCGAATAGTAAAAACATACAGTACATCAGTAGTGTACGTTATATAGGCTGTCCTCGATTTACGACCACAATTGAGCTCAAAATTTATGTTGTTATGCGAGACAGTTATTAAGTGAGGTTTGTCCCCCCCTTTATGACCTTTCTTGCCACAGATGTTAAGTAAATCCGGGGGTGGGTTATTTTATCGTATTATTTTATGGCTCTTTTGTTTGAGATATATCTATTTTAAGGGCCGCCCTACTCATGTTCCTCAGTTTCCCATCTCGAAACAGAGAGAAATAACACCTTCACGGCGAGGAGATGTTTCGAGGGCTACATAAGAGGGTCTCCATGAGTGGTGCGGTGGCCTAGAGGTGGAGCTCTCAGCTCACCATCAGGAAGCTGTGAGTTCGATCCTAGGTGGAGGCAGATATTTCTCTCTCTGGGCACGATGAGAATATACCAGTATCTGCTGAACAAAACTCCTCACTAGCAACAGGAAAGGCATCCGGCCATTAAAAACACTCTGCAAGCTCCATTCAGTTGCCCAGACTCCACCCCACAAGGGATTATGAGGTCATTAGATGATGATGATGATGATGATGATGATGATGATGATGATGATGATGATGATGATAAGAGGGTCTCCACGGGCCAGGTTTGGCCTAGCGCAGCAGGCTGCCAAGCCCTGATTCTTGCCGGTGATGTCCACGGCTCAGGGAAAAAGAATTATTTTCTTCTTCCTCTCTCCTGGCAGGAGTTGAGCAGGCCTCCTTAAGTCAATGTGATTGAATTACCGAGCTGCTGTACCTTTTCCAGACTGAATTAGAAGACTAATGGGCTATGTTGTCATCTTCTAATTTTACTGTTCTCGGCTGAACCTCCTGGGGCCGGGGCGGAGAAGGAGGGAACAAGGTTATGAATTCATCTTCCATTTTTAAAGAGGGAGAGAAAGAAGGGGAAAAAACAACAACAATAAAGAATAAAGAAACATATAGCAGCCTTATAGAATAAGGAACAATTGACTCCTGGCGAGAAAAGGAGTAATTTGCATTGATTGAGGTTCTGCTTTGATCTCCAGTCAGGGGATGGAAGAATCACAAGGTTGGAAGGAACCCTCGAGGTCATGTAATCCATCCCCTTTGCTCAGGGCTGGGTCTACTACAGAACCTCTGTCCTATGACCATCCGTGGTCCCTATGAAGGCTTCTGAAGGAGGAGGGCAACTCCCCACCACGATTTAGCCTCTTGGCTTGTATATCAAGGTAAGAGAGTTGGAAGGGACCTTGGAGGTCATCTAGTCCAACCCCCTGCTCACGCAAGGAGGGTCTTCTTGAAGGTCTACCTTGGACCTCTGTAGAGAATCAGAAAGGTGACCTTGATGGAGATACTCAGGCTCCGTTGCCCAGGCAAAAAAGCAATAAAGCATTTTTAAAGTCCAGAACATCTGGATAGCATCCAGAAATCTTTCAGAGGGACACCTCCCAAAGTCACTGGGATATAAGGAGTATAAAGGAGGGGGAGGGGAGCCACCGAGGAGCAGAATTACAAGATTGATGTCAGCCGCACGAGGTAGAACTTGACCATGAAATCAACTCTCAAGGAAGGGAAGGCTAAACTTTTACTTTAATGGAGTTACAGAATCTTGCAAGCAGCACCCAAAAAAAAAGCTGATACAATCCTTGGATGTATAAACAGAGGCATGGAATCAAAATCACGTGAAGTCTTAGTACCGCTTTGTAAAGCCTTAACAAGGCCACACCTGGAAATCCTGCATTCCCTTTTTGGTCCCCACATTACAAAAAAGAGGTTGAGACTTTGGAAAAAGTGCAGAGAAGAGCAACTAGGAGGATTAAAGGCCTGGAAACAAAAACATAGGAAGAACCCTTGCAGGATTTGGGTTTGGCCAGTCTAGAGAAATGGAGGACTAGGAGGGACATGAGAGCAAGTATTCCAGTATTTGAGGGGCTGCCATAAAGAGTTGGGGGTCAACCTATTCTTCAAAGCACCAGAAGGCCGGACAAGAAGCAACGGATGGAAACTAACCAAGGAGAGAAGCAACCTGGAATTAAGGAGAAACTTCCTAACAGTGAGAACGATTAACCTGTGGAACTGCTTGCCACCAGATATTGTGGCCGCTTCATCACTGGAGGCATTGAAGAAAAGACTGGCCAGCCACCCGTCTGAAATAGTATAGAGCAGTGATGGCTAACCTTTTCCGGACTGAGTGCGTAAAGTGTGTGTGTGAAGATGCTCGCACGCCCGAACCCCCAAAATTCAATGTGTGTACATGTGCCCCACCCCCACACATGCACCCCCTGAATGCGGCCTGCCTCCACGCATGCACACACGTCCCCTGCAAATGCACTCCCTGCACATGCCCCCCGCGCCTGCGCAGCCGAGATCCGAAGACCAGCCAGCCAGTGGGAGGCACGCGTGCATGGCATGCATGCAGTGCGGAGCTGAACTGGGGCAACGGCTCACATGCCGTCATCAGAGAGGGCACTGCGTGCGTGCCACCTCTGGCACGCGTGACCATAGGCTCGCCATCCACGGGTATATAGAGTCTCCTGCTTGAGCGGAGGGCTGGACTAGATGACCTCCAAGGATCCCTTCCGGCTCTATTCCGAATTGAACTGAATTGGACTCCCAAGCCCCTTTTGTATACTCCAGTGAATCAGGCTGAGTCCCTTCCTGATGATAAAGGAGAATATTTGTATCTCGGGGTTGACACGAGGAGGTCCTTGGTGTTCTCTGAGTCGGCTTGTTTTCTTGCAGACGTTTCATGACCCAACTAGGGAACATCTTCAGTGCTGGAAGAGAGAGGAGTTTGCAGAGAGGAGGAGAAAGAGGAAAAGAAGAAAGAAAGAAAGAAAGAAAGAAAGAAAGAAAGAAAGAGAGAGAGAGAGAGAGAGAAAGAAAGAAAGAAAGAAAGAAAGAAAGAAAGAAAGAAAGAAAGAAAGAAAGAAAGAAAGAAAGAAAGAAAGAAAGAAAGAAAGGGGGATTCTGGGAGTTGAAGTCCACCCATCTTCAAGCTTCCAAGGTTGAGAAGCACTGAACGAGAGGGTTCTAGAGTTGTATCAGTATCATCAGAAGAGGATTTTATTTTGGTCATTGACAAATAGAACAAATAGGGCTGGAAGGGACCTCCCAAGGTCTTCTAGTCCAACCCCCTGCTCAAGCAGGAGACCATAGGCCATCTCGAAAAATGGCTGTCCAATCTCTTCTTTAAAAAAACTCCAGTTTTTTACTGCACTCACAACTCCTGGGGAGAAGCAGTTCCACGGATCAGTTGTTCCCCCTTCTCTCAAAATGTCTCCTTGTCCCAAAGGCGGTTTTCTCAACTGGACTTTCTGGTTTTTCTTTGAAGACGTTTCACTTCTCATCCAAGAATCTTCCTTGGCTCTGGTGGGGAATGGAAGGATTTATACTCCTTTGCAGCAAATTCCCTGGCATTTTGGGGCTTATTGCCCCCACAATCCGGGTCCTCCTTTTACCTACCTCGGAAGGATGGGAGGCTGAGTCAACCTTGAGCCTGGTGAGATTCGAATTTGCAGTAATTGCAGGCAGTTGGCGCTACTTAACAGCGCTTTAGTCTGCTGCGCCACCAATTCATCAAGAATTGTACGGTACAACCCTTAATGATAGTCACAGGGAACAAATAAGCAATCAGGAAATAATATCAATATAAATCGTTAAGGATACCAGCAACAAGATTACAGTCATGCAGTCATAAGTGGGAGGAGGTGGGTGATGGGAATTCCAGCCCCTCGGGCTTGGAAAGGTTAATAGTAGTGCAGACTTAGTGAATAGTTTGACAGTGGCATTCAAGTAGGGATTGCACTTTGTGCCTACATAAGGATTCCAGGATAATACCCCACTTGACTCCTCCTCCCAGCTGAGACAGTCTCACTCGGGCAGTTTCCAACTTTCTTCCTTTCCTTTCTTCCCGAGACCCATTTAAATAAAATCAGGGGGCATCCTGGGAGTTGTGTTGAATGCGTGCACGCCTCTGTGTGTGTGTGTGTGTCTAGTTGCACTTTAGATCCCTTCTGGTGCTGTTTCTCTGCCTGTTTTGATGTGCGTCGAGAGCATGAAATCATTTTTTCTGACATTTGCTAATCGCCTCGCCTGCCCTCCCTCGTTCCTTCGTTCCTTTTGTTGGGTCCCTTCCTTTTTCTTTTTCTTTTTTTTTGTTCCTTCTTTTTTGTTCCCTCCTGAGCTTTTCTATCCCCATCAGCGGAGGAAATGACAGCAAATTAGAAACGCAAATCTCTCACAAAGCCACCCACACGAACCGAGCCCTCCGCCACCCAACCTCCCACAAGCGAGCTGTGTAAGGACGCTATTCCGATGAGCGCCGACTCGCTGCAGCAACCCACAACGCTAGAAAAGGAAAAACAGACCGCATATGTAACATCTTTCAACAAAATGGACACCCACACAACTTTACATAAGGGTGCCTGGCCACTCAGCCTCCTACAGCACAATCAGCTCTGAGGACGGATAATACTGACTGGCTTCTAGAAATTTCTAGGTGTTTTTAGACTGCATTCAAGTGGGGAATTGGACCTTACTGACTTGTGCCTACATAAGAATTCTAGACTAATACCCCACTTGACTCCTCCTCCCGAGGGAGACAGTCTCTCTCTGGCAGCTTCTGGCTTTCTTCCGTTCCTGCCATGCCCCCCGTCGGAGCCTGAATCCGCAGAGGAGGATGAGCTGGAGCTGGGGCCGACGGAGACTGAGGGGGCGGCCTCGTTGGCTTCGGAGGAACAGGGGCGGAGCAAGATGAGGCAGCCCCTCGGGCTTGGAATGGCTTGCCAATAGGGAGGAATGGGGGCAGGACGATTGAGAGAGGGGGAAAGAGAGGGCAGGCAGTGGAGAGGAGGAGCAACAGAGCTCAAATAACGAGCAGGGACCGCCCCCTCCTGATCCCCGAGCATGGAGAGTGGAGAGGAGGCAAGAACAGCGCAGGCCGACCGGACTCGGGAGGAGAGTGCCCCACCCCTCTTCACAAGGCACACCTGGGGACTGAGACTTAAAGAGAGGCTGTGGGGAGGGACATTTGTCGGGAACAAACACTGAATTGGTGGAGTTTTGTGACATCTGGAGTTCGCTGGACTTCTTGCCTTATTCCTTTGCTTCTTGGACTCATTGACTTATTTCCTGGCCCCGCTGGACTTCTGGCCTTGAAGCCGTTGTGCGTTTTGCTGGACTACTTGTAGCCAGAGGCTTCTCGAGGTGTGTGTGTGTGTGTGTGTGAAACCACCAACTGATTACAGGTAGTTCTTAACTCACAACAGTTCATTTAGTGACCGTTCAAAGTTACGACGGCACTGAAAAAAGCTGGCTTATGACCTTTTTTCACACTTACGACCGTTGCGGCATCCCCTGTGGTCATGTGATCAAAATTAAGACGCTTGGCCACTGACTCGTATTTACGACGGTTTTGCAATGTCCCGAGTGTGTGTATGTGTGTGTGTGTGTGTCACACGATCGCCTTTTGCGACCTTCTGACGAGCAAAGTCCACGGGGAAGCTGGATCCACTTAACGACTGTGTGACTGACTTAACAACTGCAGCGATTCACTTAACGATGGTGGCAAGAACGGTTGTAAAATGGGACAAAATTCACTTAGGAGGAAATGTCTCATTTAACAGAAGAAATTATGGGCTCAATTGTGGTCATAAGTCGAGGACTACCTGTAGCAGTCTTTTAGTCCTTAAAAAGCTGTCGTATAGAAAAAAGAGTAGATTTCATTTGTTTGTTTGTTTGTTCCTTCTTTCATTCAATTTCTATACCCCTTCTCCCCCCCTCCCCCCTATCCCAATCAATGATTCTGGGTGATTTACAATTAATTTGTAAGTCGCCCAGACAACCACCTATCCGAAATAGTATAGGATCTCCTGCTTGAGGTTAGACTAGAAGACCTCCAGGGTCCCTTCCAGCTCTGTTTTGATTGATTGACTGAATTTCTTCTTCATAAAGCCCCAAAGTAGAACCAGAACCGACAGATGGAAGTTTTACAGAGAGAAAACGAGGAGGATTTTCCTGGCTGTGGCAGCTATGAAGCAGAGGAACAAGCCTCCCTTCTGGACAAGGGGGTTGGAGTAGATGACCTCTCGGGACCCTTCTGTGGAAAGCTCTCCTGCTCTGGCTGTAGGAATCCGCCTAGGAGAACAATCCAGAGAAGCTGGAGACCAGACAATACCATGTGGAAGGCAGGATGTTTGCACAGACGTTAAGAACACAACACACTAGCCAGAAACACATCCCTGGGGGGAAAAAAATCTATTTATTTTCTCTCTCCCCCACCCCCCCCACCTTTTTCAAAGGTTTTGCTGGAGTGCAAATTTGCTTTCTCCAATTGAGTGTGAACCTGAGGAGAAGCAAACCCAGGAGCATTTCTGCCTCTGCTGCTAATCCTGTTTTCCACAACCGTCTGCCTTTTGGTGCGCAAGCAGAATTTCGGCCAAATTAGGTGCGCAAGCAGAATTACATTTAAGTGCCGACAAATCTTTCTGTAATTTGGCTGGGCTGAGGGGTTTTTTAAAAAAGGAAAAAAACGCTAAAACGCCAGTGGCTGATCTTGTAGCCTGCTGTAATCCTGTTTCCCCGTTTTCTAATTATGCAGATTTTTAAGGCATTATTTATGCCTTAAATAATGAGGAATGAGTGTTTTCTGCCATGTTGGTGACTTTAAGCCACCCGAACTTCAAGTCCCATAATTCCCCAGCCAGCCAGAACTTAGATGATCCTTCTGGCCTCTTCCAACTCTATCGTTCGTGCCTGGCAGGGGAAGTCTGGGACTCAAAGTCCATATATTTTAAAGCTGCCAAGTTTAAGAAACACTGGACTTAGATCAGGGATCTCCAACCTTGGCAACTTTACGACTTGTGGACTTCAACTTCCAGAATTCCTCAGCCAGCATTTGGTTGGAGAATTCTGGGAGTTGAAGTCCACAAGTCGTAAAGTTGCCAAGGTTGGAGACCCCTGATTTAGATGGTCTTTCTGGCCTCTTCCAACTCTATCATTCATGGCTGGGGAATTCTGGGACTTGAAGTCCATGTTTTTAAGCCACCAAGGTTGAGAAGCACCGGACTTAGATGGTCCTTCTGGCCTCTTCCAACTCTATCATTCATGGCTTTCAGGGGAATTCTGGGACTTGAAGTCCATGCGTCTTAAAGGGGCCCTGGTTGAGAAACACTGGACTTAGATTATCCTTCTGGTCTCTTCCAACTCTATCATGCATGGCTAGGGAATTCTGGGACTTGAAGTCCATGTTTTTAAGCCACTAAGGTTGAGAAGCACTGGACTTAGATGGTCCTTCTGGCCTCTTCCAACTCTATCAAGTCTTAAAGCTGCCAAGTTTGAAGACCTCTGCCTAAAAGTCACCAAGTTTGACAAATACTGGCTAACTCTACCCAGCACTAAAGGACCACAAGCTGACTCCAGTAAGCTGTGTTCACACAACAACATTGTTTTAATCAGAGCCGTTATAAACCTACATGGCTCCGTTTGGTTCTAACCGAACCGTGGTTAGAATTCAGCTTCTTTGGTCTTCCATGCTGAGGTGTAAGGCCAGGAGAAGTCCTGCCGATGTCCACCTGGTCAGGGACGGGCTTTGCCCGTCACACTTAACCTCTTTTTACAAAACGCAGTGGGCGAAACTTACCTCCAAGCAAGCCATTCTGTGACACAACATGCGTTGTGAGTCTGGGAAGGGAAGGGAAGACACATTTTTTCCACGTACAGGTAGTCCTCGACTTACAACAGTATGTTTAGTGACCGTTCGAAGTTACAACAGCACTGAAGAAGGTGACTTGTGACTGTTTTTCACACCTACGACCATCGCCGAATCCCCAGGGTCACGTGATTAGAGCTGAGGCCCTTAGCAACTGGCTCATATTTATGACGGCAGTGTCCCGGGGGTGGGGGAGGGGTGTCACACGATCCCCCTTTGCGACCTTCTGACAAGCAGAGTCCACAGGGAAGCCAGACTCACTTAACGACCGTGTTGCTAACTTAACGACTGCAGTGATTCACTTAACTGAATTGTAGCTTAATTGTAGCGTCGTAAAATGGGGGCAAAACCCACTGAACCAACGTCTCGCTTTGCAACATAAATTTTGGTCATAGGTTGTGGTCGTAAGTTGAGGACCGCCTGTACTTTCTCAGCCTAGGGTTCAAAATCCCTCTTACCCGACCGTCAGTCTTGTTAGCATCTCTTTCTTCCCTTCCTTGAAACTCTTCCCTCCGTTTCTCTGCCATGTTTCGTACGCCTGTGGAATTTATTCATTTAGTTAATTAGCGCATTGATACGGCTGCCCACATCTTAACCGAAATGACTCCGGGGTCGAATCCAAAGACTCAAAACCCCTCCAATCATTTGTACGCCCGCCACTCTGAAATTATATCTTTGATTGTATTCAGAGCAATAAAATGATGGATGATTCACGCTCTCGCATTTTCGTCTTGTACACCCAAGCACACCCGCACGGAATGGGAGAGAGCTTTGTTCTTGTCATAATTGCATCACAAAGCGAAGCGAGAAAGGATCAGTTTCGGCACAACGCAATTTCTGATGAGGGTCCCACTGGCAGAGGCCCTCTGTGGGACACACACACACGTATTTTAATTAAATTCTTTTTTCCGCAAGCCAAGATCCAAAGCGTCATTACGAATCCTTCGTAAATCAACTGCCCTGAATTATACTTCTGAAGGCATCTGGTGTGCCCTGTGCAGAAGAATGCAAAATTTTTCTCCTCTTGAAAGACCAACAGTAGAGCATCTCTTAGCCACAACGCCTGTCTTGGATTGTCACTGTGTGTAGAATTTGGATGTAGATGCGGAAGAGACCTCCTGAGGAGATGGGAAATGAACTCAATGGCATTCTCAGATAGTCCCCTGAGGTCTGGAATGGAAGTTGGAAACTCAGAAAGA
The DNA here is from genome assembly GCA_037215915.1 of Pantherophis vulpinus. NCBI lineage: Eukaryota > Metazoa > Chordata > Lepidosauria > Squamata > Colubridae > Pantherophis > Pantherophis vulpinus. The sequence goes on from JAXLNS010000005.1 coordinate 1,650,734, forward strand.
AGATATCTAACAAAGAGAAGGACTAGGGGTGACATGATGGCAGTCTTCCAATATTTGAGGGGCTGCCCCAAAGAAGAGGAGGTCCACCTCTTCTCCAAAGCACCTGAAGGCAGAACAAGAAGCAACGGGTGGAAACTAAACAGTTTCCTTCTAAACAGACTCAAGTTACAGAGACACACAGTTGTGGTTTCATCTTTGAAGAAGGTATCATGGTTAGATTCACCTCTAACTTCCTTCTAAACAGACTCAAGTTACAGGAACACCCAATTGTGGTTTCATTTGTGAAGAAGATAAAATGGTTAGACTCATCTTCCTTCTAACACAACTTCAATTACAGGGACACCCAGTTGTGGTCTCATTTTGAAGAAGGTATCATGGTTAGATTCACCTCCAACTCCCTTCTAACACAACATTCAGTTCTGCCTCTCTGATTTTCCCTCTGAGCAACAGCTAGTATGGCCTGAAGTTCTTGGAGTCCTTGAACCATCACCTGAAGGATCTTCTGACTATCTGACTTGGTTCTCCAGCCTCATCCTCCACCAGGAGCAGAATGAAAGGACAACCTTGCTGTCCTTCCATCCTTCTCAATCAGCCCAGGCAGAAGAAGGAGGACGGTTGAGATCCATCCCATCAGTGGGCAGCAGACCAGACGAAGGTCATCCCACCCCACTGGGGACCACCTACAGTTTGGATAACCTCTGCCAAGGATGGTCAGTCAATCTCTTCCTTGCGCAGCTGTTTCTCAGCTGGAGTGATGGAAGGACGTCGTCGTAATGTCTCCCATTTGTCAACCACTGTCCATTCACAGTTGTTATTGTCCTGTCATTGAGTGACTTCCGATTCTGGGTGATGATGAGCCTCATTTCACCAGGAGTGTCTGATGGGGACGGGCTCACCAATTCCTGCCAGGGTCATCAAGGATGAGAGGGAGACACCTGGTGCCCCCCATCGGCTTTTTTCAGTGGCCTTTGATTTGTCAAGAAGACGGTTGTGTTTTCTGATGATTCCTGTCTTCCCATCAGCGCGAGCTCAGATTTGATTCGCGATTGGCGCTGCAGGGCAAGCGAGGAGCATCAAATGGTTTGTTCTTCTTACTGTCCAACATGAAGGAATCAACCAAGCTCAGCAAAAACCCCGTGATCCCAAGTCAACACTCGGAGCTCCGCGGAGATTGAAGGAAATGGGCAGGGAGGGAGAAAGGCGAAGAGGCTTCGTTTGAAATTCCAGAGTTATTTATTTATTTATTTATTTATTTTAAATTTATATACCGCCCTTCTCCCTGAGGACTCAGGGCGGTGTACAGCCAGAATTAAAAAACATCAAATACAAATATTAAAATACAGTTAAAATATATATATATAAATTTGGCCCCATTAATTAAAAACAATAAACAAAACACTTAAAAACACTTAAAAAATTAGGCCAGCCCGGCTTGCTGGAAAAAGAAGGTTTTAAGGGCACGGCGGAAGGCACCGAGGTCTTGGATTTTCCTTATCTCTGGGGGCAGCTGATTCTAGAGGGTAGGTGCCCCCACAGAGAAGGCCCTCCCCCTGGGGGTCACCAGCCTGCATTGTTTGGCTGATGGCACCCCGAGGAGGCCCTCTCTGTGGGAGCGCACGGGATGATGGGAGGTCGTCGGTGGCAGCAGGCGGTCTCGGAGATAGCTAGGCCCTATGCCATGGAGCGCTTTGAAGGTGATAACCAGCACCTTGAAGCGCACCCGGAAGACCACCGGGAGCCAGTGCAGCTCGCGCAGGAGCGGTGTTACATGGGAGCGCCATGCTGCTCCCGTCACTACCCGCGCTGCTGCGTTCTGGACCAGCTGGAGCCTCCGGGTGCCCCTCAAGGGGAGCCCCATGTAGAGAGCATTGCAGTAGTCAAGGCGAGAGGTGACGAGGGCGTGAGTGACTGTGCACAGGGAATCCCGATCAAGAAAGGGCCGCAACTGGCGGATCAGGCGAACCTGATAAAAGGTCCCCCTAGTTACAGCCGTCAGATGTTCCTCCAAGGACAGCTGCCTATCCAGGAGGACTCCCAGATTGCGAGCCCTTTCTGTTGGGAGTTGGGAGAAGTGTAACACAAACATCCCTCCCTCTCTCTTTTTTCCTCTCTCTCCTTCTCCCTTTCTTTCTTTCTCTCTCTCTCCCTCCCTCTCTTCTTCTCCCTCTCTTCCCTTCTCACTTTCTTTCTCTCTCTCTCTCTCTCTCTCTCTCCTTCTCCTTCTTGCCCTCCTTCTCTTCCTCTCCCTCTTCCTCTCTCCCTTTTTCCTTCTCTTCCTCCTTCTCTCCCTCTCCCTCTCTCTCTTTTTCATTTTCTTTCTTTTATTTTCTTTCTCTCTCTCTCCCTCTCTCCCTCTCCCTTTCTTTCTCTCCCTCTCCCTCCCTCTCTTCTTCCCCCTCTCTTCCCTTCTCATTCTTTCTTTCTCTCTCCCTCCCTCTCCCTCTTCTTCTCCCTCTCTGTCCTTCTCACTTTCTTTCTTTCTCTCCCTCCATCCCCCTCTTCTTCTCCTTCTTGCCCTCCCTCTCTTCCTCTCTCTCTCCCTTTTTCCTTCTCTTCCTCCTTCTCTCCCTCTCCCTCTCTTTCTCATTTTCTCTTTCTTTTATTTTCTTTCTCTCTCCATCTCCCTCTCTTTCTTTCTCTCCCTTTCTCCCCCTCTCTCATTATCTCTTTCTCTCCCCTTCTCTTTCTCTCTACGTTCTTCTTTCTGCCTCTCTGTCTCCCACTTTCTTTTTCTCTCTTCCTCCCTGTTTCTCTCTCTCTTATTCTCTCTTTCTTTCTCCCTTTCCCTCTCTTTCTTTCTCTCCCTTTCCCCCCTCTCTCACTATCCCCCTTTCTCTCCCCTTCTCTTTCTCTTTTTTCCTCTTTCTGCCTCTCTCTCTCCCAGTTTCTTCTTCTCTCTTCCTCTCTGTTTCTCTCTCTCTTATTCTCTCTCTTTCTCTCTCCCTTTCCCTCTTCCTTTCTCTCTCTCCCCCTCTATCATTCTCTTCCCCCGCCCCCCCTCTTACTTTCTGCGCCTCGGTTTCCCCACTTTCAAGGCTATGAAAATCCCAACATCCCAATTATGCCTTTTCACCCCTCACCAAAGGGACCTTCCCTCCGTGTGTGAAGCATCGCACAAATGTTTCCCTCCACGCTCACAGCCAGTTGTTGCACATCAACAGGAATCCCAGTTCTGCTGTTGGGCCATTACAGCTCATGATTGACGATCCCTCCGCCTGGCCGTTAGCCAATTCAGACATTTAATTAACTCCTGGCGAAGACCCGCACCCGGGACCACCGGTTTAGAACGTGCGAAGCCCATGGCAGTCTGTCTCTGTCAGCCCCCGAGATGCCTTCGCTGAGAGCAGATGTTCCCAGCCTGGTGACCTCCAGATGTTTTTTCAGAATTACGAGTCCCAGGATTTGCAAGCTGCAGGGAAATGTAAATCATATGGAAATGTGCTTGCTGGCTTGGCATTCCTAGCGTCATAAAAGGAAGCCAGATTTGGGAGCCGCGTCAGAAGATATACAGGTAGTCCTCGACTTACGACCACCATTGAGCCCAAAGTTTATGTTGCTAAGCAGAACTTATTTATTAACGGATGATAGATAGATGGAGGATAGATCAATGGAGAATGTAGGACAGATAGATGGAGGATAGAATAGAACAGAATCACAGAGTTGGAAGGGATCTTGGAGGTCTTCTAGTCCAACCCCCTGCTCAAGCAGGAAACCCTACACCACTTCAGACAAACGGTTATTCAACATCTTCTTAAAAACTTCCAGTGTTGGAGCATTCACAATTTCTGGAGGCATGTTGTTCCACTGATTAATTGTTCTAACTGTCAGGAAAGTTCTCTATAGTTCTAGGTTGCTTCTCTCCTTGGTTAGTTTCCACCCATTGCTTCTTCTCCTGCCCTCAGGGGCTTTGGAGACTAGCTTGACTCCCTCTTCTTTGGGGCAGCCCCTGAGATACTGGAAGGCTGCTATCATGTCTCCCCTAGTCCTTCTCTTCATCAAACTAGACATACCCAGTCCCTGCAACCGTTCTTCATATGTTTGAGCCTCCAGTCCCCTAATCCTCTTTGTTGCTCTTCTCTGCCCTCTTTCTAGAATCTCCACATCTTTTTTTACATCATGGCGACCAAAACTGGATGCAGTACTCTAGGTGTGGCCTTACCAAGGCTTATAAAGTGGTATTAACACTTTATGTGATCTTGATTCTATCCCTCTGTTGATGCAGCCAAGGATTGAGTTGGCTTTTTTGACAGCTGCCACACACGGCTGGCTCATATTGAAGTGATTGTCCACTAGGACTCCAAGTTCCCTCTCGCAGTTGCTACTATTGAGCAAGGTACCACATATATGGTACCTGTGCGTTTTGTTTTTCTTGCCTAAATGTAGAACCTCACTTTTTCCACCGTTGAATTTCATTTTGTTAGATAGCGCCGAAGTCTGTCAAGATCCTTCTGTATCTCTACATGGGGCTCCCCCTGGGGTGCACCCGGAGGCTCCAGCTGGTCCAGAACGCGGCCGCGCGGGGGATTATGGGGGCGACGAGGCGCTCCCATGTGACACCTCTCCTGCGCGAGCTGTATTGGCTTCCGGTGGACTTCCGGGTGCGCTTCAAGGTGTTGGTGACCACCTTTAAAGCGCTCCATGGCTCAGGGCCGGGATATCTACGAGACCGCCTTCTGCCACCAATAGCCTCCCACCGGCCGGTTCGCTCGCACAGAGTGGGCCTCCTCAGGGTGCCGTCGGCCAGACAATGTTGGCTGGCGACCCCCAGGAGGAGAGCCTTCTCTGTGGTGGCGCCTACCCTATGGAACAATCTACCCCCAGAGATACGTACAATAACAGACCTCCGGATTTTTTGTCGGGCCCTGAAAACCCATTTATTTTAACTAGCTGGGCTGGCTTGAGTTAAATTTTAAATTGATTTTAAATTGGGTTGTTTTAATTTACGGCCAAAATATCTAATTATTTTAAACTGTTTTTAAATTTTGTATGTCCTGTTTTTTACTTTGGCTGTTCACCGCCCTGAGTCCTATTTGGAGAAGGGCGGTATAGAAATTGAAACAAATAAATAAATAAAAATAAATATCTTTTTAAGCCTGTCTATAAAGGATGGTGGGATGGATGAGAGGTGGACAGACAGACAGACGGACAGACAGATGCCAAGTGCCCAAATTCTGATCGCGTGACCGCGGGGATGCCATGGCGGTCTTCAGTGCGAAGACCGGTTGCATTGGCTTTTTTCGATGGTGTTGTAAACTTCGAATGGTCGTTAAACGAATGGTTGCAAGCCGAGGACTCCCTGTATAAGGAAAACACCCTCATCTTAAAACCACCCAGAGATGGAAAATGACAAAGTCTGTAAGAAGACAGTTTCGTTCTTGTACGGATTTTACCATCAAAATGTTTTTCCTTATATTTCACTGAAATCTAGGTAGCTGCAAGGTTCATTTGCTCTTCCCTGGCTTCAGTGGTCATGCAAATATGCTCTTGACCTCCTTTTCTGTCCTCGAGTTGCAACGATTCCCTTAGCGACTGTTCGAACAGCACTGCAAAAAAGTGTCTTATGACCGGTCCTCGCACTTACGGCAATTCCAGCATCCCCGTGGTCTTGTATGTGATATTCTCTCCTCTTGGACACTGGGTGGGGGGGTGTGTGTCTCTTTTTCGTGCCGCTGTTTCTTCCTTTTTCCTTCTCTCCCCCCCCCCACTTTTCTTTTAATTTGCATTCTTAGCTCCATTGCTGCAGGTTTTAATTAACTCCGCGATCTAATGATTAAGACGCTTTGATTCTTCCCCCCCCCCCCCACACACACACATTTCGACAGCCGGAGGTTGAAAATGGGCGCTTCTGATTTTTTGCAAAACGAGAAGCAGGATATCGGTTTCCAAAATTATCTGTCACGGAGGGCGGAGATTCCTCCTGGGTTGGCTTCTGAACGTCTCGTTACCGATCTAGGTAACGTCTTCAGGGGATGTGAGTGTTGGTTTTTTTCTGCTTTGTATGGTCGGTAGGACTCGTGATGGGGAGGTCAGGTCAGGTGGGGGTCACCTCAGGTCAGGTTCTTGTGATGGGTCGGGTGTGGGTCTCATCAAGTGAGGTTCTCATGATGGGGAGATCACATCAGGTCAGGGTCAGGTCAGGGGAGGGTCTTCTGGTGGTCTTCTGATGGGTGAGGTGAGGGTCACCAGTGAGGGTCTCGTGATGGGGAGGTCACGTCAGGTGAGGGTCATTGGGAGGTGAAGTGCTGGTTGGGCTGACCTTGCATGGATTGGTTAAGGGTCAGTGCTCTATCACAAGACCCTTGCCTGACCCATCGCAAGATCCATCACAAGAGCCCCCTCACCTGATGAGACCCTCACCTGACCCGTCACCTCACCCATCACAAGATTCTCACCTGATGTGACCCACACCTGACCCATCAAAAGGTCCATCCCAATCCTCACAAAACCCTCATCTGTTGAGAACCACACCTGGCCCCTCACAAGACTCTCACCTGATGTGGCCCTCAGGGGTGGGTTCTAAATTTTTTTTACTACCGGTTCTGTGGGCGTGGCTTATTTTGTAGGTGTGGCTTGGAGGTCATGTGACTAGGTGGGCGTGGATAGCTGGTCAGAGTCATTTCTGGAAGGTCCTCACACGTACGACCAGTCCTCGCACTTACGACCCGACTCATTTGTTTGCTTTTAACACTGATCAGCTGTAGGGCGGCCCTTTGAAGCCCCGCGGCAAGAGTTTAAAGAGATTTTTTCCCTCTAGTCATCAGCTGGGACTCAGGAGGCAGCAATAGATTGGGGGTGGGACCAAATAAAAGGTAAGAATAATGTGGGTGGGGGTGGGTGGGAGGGCGGGTGGGGAGAACTGGTTCGGTGACATCATATCATCACAGCTACCGGCTCTGTCGAACCGGACTGAACCGGGAGGAACCCACCACTGACCCATCAAATGGTCCATCCCAATCCTCACAAAACCCTCATCTGTTGAGAACCACACCTGGCCCCTCACGAGACCCCTTGCAAGAGCCTCACCTGATGTGACCCTCCCTTGAACCCACCACAAGACCCTCAGCTAACGGGACCTTCCCATCACAAGACCTCCTGAACACAGGAAGCCCTTATAAACCGTGCTTCCCTGAAAACAAGACCCTGTCTTATTTTTTTTTTGAACCCCGAAATAAGTGCTTGGCCTTATTTTCAGGGTGGTCTTATTATTTTTGGGGCACGTGGAGCAAGATGGGGCTCCTCTTGCTGTCTTACCTGATTTCCAGCTCTGTCTCCCTAACGCTAACCAGAGGAAATGGTGGGGACCGGTTACATATTTTCGCGGAGGGCTTATTTTAGGGCTTAATATCGGGGGGGTGTCTTATTTTTGGGGAAACACAGTAGGAAAACCAACACTGACATGCCCTAAACTCTGCTGAGGATGTTACCTAGCCTGGTAAAGAAACATTTAGAAACCAACCCACAAGCTCGCAGAAAGATCCTCTGCCCTCATCCTACACCTGAGCTACAGGTATTCACCCTTATCCATCACTGCCGCCTCAGGCTGCCTCCCGTCCCCCCGTTGCCTGTTCTCGGCTTCAGATGGGAAGCTGGGCCAAGCTCTAACAAGCAGGGATTTTTTTTTTTACAAAGCCTCTCGGGTCAGATGTGAAATCACAGCAGAGGTGAGTCCCGACTGCTGAGGATTCAATCCTGGCCAAATGTCATCTTTTGATTCTCTGCGCCTTCTGCCCCAGGAGCTTGGACGCCGGAAGGGAGGAAGAAGAAAAGAGAAATATCGCCACACGATTCATACCGGTCTAAGGATATCTTATCTCTCTCTCTCCCTCTCCCCTTCTCCCTGTGGTCCATTAGTCTATTTTATAAAGAGGCTAAATAAACCTGCTGGAATCGGTACTGGCGATTTGAACAGAGGCACAGAGTCAAAATCATGTGAAGTATTAAAACCGCTTTATAAAGCCTTAATCTTTATCTTAATCTTTATTTGATTTATATACCGCCCTACTCCCGAAGGACTCGGGGCGGTGAACAGCCAAACGATAAAATACATAAATACAAAATTTAAAAAACAGCATAAAACCGAATTAAACAATTTGGCCCAGACAGTTTTAAAACACCCCAATCATTTAAAAAACAGATTAAAATTTTCATATTAAAAAAGAAAAAGGGAAAAGATTAGGCCAGGCCCGCCTGGTGTAATAAAAAGGTCTTGAGAGCGCGGCGGAAGGTGCGTAGATCCGGGATCCTCCGTATCTCCGGGGGGAGCTCGTTCCAGATAGTAGGTGCCCCCACAGAGAAGGCTCTCCCCCTAGGGGCCGCCAGTCGGCATTGTTTGGCTGACGGCACCCGGAGGAGCCCCTCTCTGTGGGAGCGTACTGGTCGGTGGGAGGCTATTGGTGGTAGCAGGCGGTCCCGTAGGTAACCAGGTCCTAAGCCATGGAACGCTTTAAAGGTGGTAACCAAAACCTTGAAGCGCACCCGGAAGACCACCGGGAGCCAGTGTAGCTCGCGCAGGAGAGGTGTTACACGGGAGCGCCATGTCGCTCCCATTACCACCCGCGCGGCCGCACTCTGCGCCAGTTGGAGCCTCCGGGTGCTTCTCAAGGGGAGCCCCATGTAGAGAGCATTGGAATAGTTAATAAGGCCACACTTGGAGTGCTGTGTCCAGTTTTGGTCACCAGGTTACAAAAAAGAGGTTGAGACTTTGGAAAAAGTACAGAGAAGAGCAACTAGGAGGATGAAAAGTCTGGAGACAAAAACACATGAAGAACGGCTGCAGGATTTGGGTTTGGCTAGTCTAGAGAAAAGACGGACTTCATAGCAGGATTCCAGTATTGGAGGGGTTGCCCCAAAGAAGAGTTGGGGGTCAAGTTATTTTCCAAAGCACCAGAAGGCAGAAGCAACGGATGGAAACTAATCAAGGAGAGAAGCAACCTGGAACAAAGGAGAAACTTCCTAACAGTGAGGACAATTAACCAGTGGAACAGCTTGCCACTAGACATTGTGGGTGCTCCATCACTGGAGGTTTTTAAGAAGAGATTGGACAGCCACTTGTAGGGAATTTGATAGGGTCTACTGCTTGATTGGGGGGTTGGACTAGGTGACCTACAAGTGTTGTGGCTCCGTTGCCTGAGCCTGGGCTATCGACAGATGCAGACTCTGAGAGTGAGGGAGAGGAGTTGGCAAGGCCTCCCTCTCCAGGACCCTCCTCTCTGGCAATGCCTCCGGAGGACACCGAAGGCCAAGATATAGGCTCAGAGCCAAGCACGTCCCCGCAACCACAGGTGGACAGCGACGAAGGAGATAAGTGCTGGCTGGATCCTCGACAGCGGCGCAGGGAGAAGCGTGCACAGCAGAGGGGAAGGCGTGCCAGAGATTAGCTGAGTCACTGGACCACACCCCACAGTGTATAAATGTCGGTGTGGTGGCCGGTTCAGTTTGTGACGAGCAAAAACTAGAAATAATCCATGATCTCTGCGTTACTGGACTTTGCCTGCTTTATCGGACTGCATTTGGATTAATCCTTGTATTGTTGAAAACTCTGCCCATTTTATCGGAATGCTGGCAGTCTAATCTTTGTTTTGTGTGAGTAAAGTCTGAATTGGCAGCTAGCCACTGGGTTGCTGCCAGCTTTATCTTCAAAGAATTTTGTCGTGTGGCTTATTAACTCCGGGCCGTCTGTGGGTGTGTGTGAGTGGAACGGGGGCAGAACAACAAGTTCTCTTCCAACTCTATTATTCTCCTGTTTTGAATGGGATAGGGTCCCCTTCTTGTATCTTCCTTTATCAGCCATCAGGATAGCAATGTCCAGGTCTGTTCCTAGGGAGGCCATCAAGAAACTCCAGTTGCCTTTTGGAAAAAGCTCCTTTGGGACATTGCTAAGTTCCATCGGACCGATGAAGAATCAAGGTAAGATCTAGAAGACCGCATGTAATCTACCGGATCCCCTGCCTGGATTGCCCCTGTGCCTATCCTGTATAGGACGGACGGGGAGGAAGCTAAACCATCAGATTGCAAGAACACAAGCGAGAGGTCAGATGAGGAAACCTGGGTAAATCGGTAGCCTCGCACTGCAGCGAACAAGGACATACATTCAATTTCGCAGCTGCTAAGATTGTTGGACGAGCAGGGACAAAAACAGCCTGGAGAAGCGATTGAAATCTGGGAAACGGCCCCCTCGTAGGTCAACAGGATTGCTGATTTACCACCAGAAATAGTCAGGCACGGGACGGGTTTTGTGGCTCCCGGTGTTTTCTTTTCTGTGGGAAACTGGGTCCAAATGGCTCTTTGAGTGTTTAAGGTTGCAGACCCCTGGACTAAGCCAAAGCAGACACTCTGCTAGAGAGACGTTCCCCGAGGACGCGTGGTGAGTTGCTCCCGGTTCAGTCCGGTTCTATAGAACCGGTAGTAAAACCGGCGGGAGGCTCCGCCCACCCGCCACGACACCATCGCGGGTCATCTGCGCATGCGCAGAAGCCCGCGTGGTCCCGTTGCGAACCGGTAGTAAAGTTAAGTAGAACCCAACCCTGCCTGCCGAGGACGGATGTGAAAATTAAATCTCTGCTCCCGTTGACCGACCCAGATTGGATCCTGTATCTAGAAGACCAAAAGTGGCTGCAGGATCTGGTCAGAATAATAAAATAAAATAAAATCAAAATTGTTCAACGTTTGAAGCACACAACGTAAAACCAGCGCAGTATAGACTGCATCGTGATAGCCCATCGTGACTCTTTCTTTTTTTGACTACGTCCTGGAGAACTTTTAGACCAAGACCAAGAATGACTTCTGCTAGAACAGTGTTTCTCAACCTTGGTAGCTTGAAGATGGGTGGACTTCAACTCCCAGAATCCCCCAGCCAGCAGCGCTGGCTGGGGGATTCTGGGAGTTGAAGTCCACCCATCTTCAAGCTACCAAGGTTGAGAAACAGTGGGCTAGGGAATTCTGGGAGTTGAAGTCCACCCTCTTCAAGCTTCCAAGGTTGAGAAACACTGGGCTAGGGAATTCTGGGAGTTGAAGTCCACCCATCTTCAAGCTTCCAAGGTTGAGAAACACTGGGCTAGGGAATTCTGGGAGTTGAAGTCCACCCATCTTCAAGCTTCCAAGGTTGAGAAACAGTGGGCTAGGGAATTCTGGGAGTTGAAGTCCACCCATCTTCAAGCTTCCAAGGTTGAGAAACACTGGGCTAGGGAATTCTGGGAGTTGAAGTCCACCCATCTTCAAGCTTCCAAGGTTGAGAAACACTGGGCTAGGGAATTCTGGGAGTTGAAGTCCACCCATCTTCAAGCTTCCAAGGTTGAGAAACAGTGGGCTAGGGAATTCTGGGAGTTGAAGTCCACCCATCTTCAAGCTTCCAAGGTTGAGAAACACTGGGCTAGGGAATTCTGGGAGTTGAAGTCCACCCATCTTCAAGCTTCCAAGGTTGAGAAACACTGGGCTAGGGAATTCTGGGAGTTGAAGTCCACCCATCTTCAAGCTTCCAAGGTTGAGAAACACTGGGCTAGAATCACCCAAGAACTGGTCGTATCTGCAAAAGAGAGCCAGAGATCTGGGAGAACCTGCTGAAGACGGAAGAGACCTGGTCCCCAGCACAGTGTGGCTTCCATGTGAGATGGTGAGGAGGCTGAGAAAGCGGAATTTAATTCCTAAACGACAAAACGATAAGGAGTTTATTAGGGAGCTTATCTCCTAAGCAGCAGCTCACTCACAGCTGCAAAACCTGAGACGACGAGCTGCCAAAAGACGCTCAAAGAAACTCTACGTTAATGAACTCATTAATAACGTCGGCCTATCACCGTTTCCAAGGTTTGGTAGTTTACCCTTTAATCCTTACCTGAAAAAAAAAACCCCACCTTATTAAAAGTCTTTGTAATTCTGCTTTTTGTTTTTGATGCTGTGTTGAGCAATTGATAGCTTCCCAAAACAACCGTCTCTGCCGGAGCATTTTCACAAGGAAGCCTTTTCTCTGAATTCCTCCTCATCGGAACTACGCCGGAGAAAACTTTGATAGGGCTGAAAAATGTTCCAGAACGAAGTGCTTTTTTCTTCTTCCAGATCAAAAGCAAAACGGAAGCGTTTGGCTTCGATCGCATGGGTACGATTGCAACCAGACGAGGGAAGCATTTTGGAGAAGAAACATTGGCTAACCATTCAACGTGGCTCCATTAAGCTCTGGGGGAAGCCAATGGCCCAGGAAATATGATGTGGGTGTTTAGGAAGAATCAATTTAACGAAATATCGCTCTATCCGAGCAGATAATGTCCTGCAATCACTGAAGAAATGGAAGCAGAAAGAGGTAGCAAATTACAACATGGCCAATCTCCAAATCAGCTCTTTCTCAACCTTGGTTGCTTTAAGGCGGGTGGAACTCCCAGAATTCCACATGGCAGAAGACCACATGTCTGAAAATCACCCAGGTTGAGAAATATAGTGTTGTGGCTCCGTTGCCTGAGCCTGGGCTATCGACAGATGCAGACTCTGAGAGTGAGGGAGAGGAGTTGGCAAGGCCTCCCTCTCCAAGACCCTCCTCTCTGGCAATGCCTCCGGAGGACACCGAAGGCCAAAAGATAGGCTCAGAGCCAAGCACGTCCCCGCAGCCACAGGTGGACAGCGATGAAGGAGATAAGTGCTGGCTGGACCCTCGGCAGAGGTGCAGGGAGAAGCGTGCGCAGCAGAGGGGAAGGCGTGCCAGAGATTAGCTGAGTCACTGGACCACACCCCACAGGGTATAAATGTGGGTGTGATGGCCGGTTCAGTTTGTGACGAGCAAAAACTAGAAATAATCCATGATCTCTGCATTACTGGACTTCTGCCTGCCTTGTCGGACTGCATTTGGACTAATCCTTGTATTGCGGAAACCTTGCCTGCTTTATCGGAATGCTTGCAGTCTAATCTTTGTTTTGTGTGAGTAAAGTCTGAATTGGCAACTAGCCACTGGGTTGCTACCAGCTTTATCTTCAAAGACTTTGTCATGTGGCTTATTAACTCCGGGCCATCTGTGGGGGTGCGTGTTTGATAAAGGGGACAGAACATACAGATGACCCTTCTGGTCTCTTCCAACTCTATCATTCATGGCTGGCTGGGGAATTCTGGGAGTTGAAGTCCACATGTCTGAAAATCACCCAGGTTGAGAAATACAGATGACCCTTCTGGTCTCTTCCAACTCTATCATTCATGGTTGGCTGGGGAATTCTGGGAGTTGAAGTCCACATGTCTGAAAGTGACCAAGGTTAAGAAACACTGAGCTAGAAAATATTTAGAGAAAGTTAAAATAAAGATTTTGGAGTGCCATTCCCATATCTCAATCTTGACAAGTGTGAGGTATGTGGACTTTAACTCCCAGAATTCCCCAGCCAGCATGTGGAGCCTTCCATTCCAAGAATTCAACTTTTAAGATATGCGGACTTTAACTCCCGGAAACCCCTAGCCAGCTAGGACTTCAACTGCCAAAATTCAGCTTTAATATGCATGGATTTCAATTCCCAAAATTCAAATTTAAGATATATGGAGAATTCTGGGAGTTGAAGTCCACATGTCTGAAAGTCACCAAGGTTGAAAAATACAGGACTTAGATGAGCCTTCGGATCTCTTCCAACTCTATCATTCATACCTGGCTGAGGAATTCTGGGAGTTGAAGTCCACACATCTTAAAATGGCCAAGGTTGACTTGCATGCCCCAGGAATCATGACTGATGCAAAGACACACACACAAAACCAACAGACCAAAATACACACCCCGAAGTGTAAGTTGAGCACCGAGATCTGTTGGGCAGCTGCTGTTGTTTTACAAATCTTAAGGCAATTTGTAAAGTTCACAAAAATATGTAGCTGGACGGGAAGCGCACTGGGCACTAGTACTTCTCGCTCTGAGCCAATTTGTCCTGCACACATTTCGTTTCATTTTGTCCTTGTGCTGAAAACATGCTTAATTTAATCGCGATAACGCCAGCTTTGAAGTAAGGAAGCTATGATCGACAGTGGTGCTTTTTGTGCATTAATCACAGCTTGCCAAGGAACTGTTTGGGACTGATTGTAGGGTGCAGTTTTTCGGCAGAACAAGAAAAAAAAAATAACCCAAAATAATAAACTTCAAAGACCAAGCCATGCAGAGACCAGTGGAAGACGAGCGAAGGAACGAATATATATATATCTATATCTATCAGGTGCTGCCTGGAGTGATAGAAATGAGGAATGCAAATTTTTAAATTAGATTAACTAACTCAATTATGTTCAATTAACTCATTGAATTTGTGCATTGAGCTGCACCAGAGCTGAGGCAGCAACTGGCTGAAGGCAGCCACAGTTGTCTGGGAATGATACACACACTCCCACGTGTGACATGGTCACTCATTCAGGACAAGAAGCGAAGGATGGAAACCAATCAAGGAGAGAAGCAACCTGGAACTAAGGAGAAACTTCCTAACAGTGAGGACACTTAACCAGTGGAACAGCTGGCCAACAGCTGGAGGTTTTTAAGAAGTGATTGAGCACCCACAACTTCTGGTGGCGAGCTGTTCCACTGGTTAAGTGTCCTCACTGTTAGGAAGTTTCTCCTTAATTCCAGGTTGCTTCTCTCCTTGATGAGTTTCCACCTGTTGCTTCTTGTCCTGCCTTCAGAGGCTTTGGAGAATAGGGGGACCCCCCTCTTCTTTGGGGTAGCCCCTCAAATACTGGAAGGTTGCTATCGTGTCCCCCCTTGGTGCTTCTTTTCATGAAACTAGACATTCCCAATTCCAGCCACCGTTCTTCGTATATTTTAGCCTCCAGTCCTCCAATCATCTTTGTTGCTCTTCTCTGCACTCCTTCCAGAGTCTCAACATCTTGATTGACTGGTAGATGTGAAGTAGCTTCTATCCTCCTCAAAGCCACAAAGTGTTTCCTCCCAGCTCTTTTCACAGAAGGGGAACACCTAAAGTTGGACGGGATCTTGGGGATCTTCTAGACAAAAGGCCATCCGATTTTTCTTCTTTGGAAGCCTCCTGTGATAATGAAGCCTTACCAAAATTCAGCCCTAAGCCTAACCTGCTCCTTGCAGCTTGAATCATCCTTGCTTCAGAGGGAGAGAGGGAGAGAAAGATGAGGGAGACATAAAGAGAGAGATGACAAAGAGAAAAAAAGAGAAACACAGAGAGAGAGATGACAGGAAAGAGAGAGAAAGAGGCATAGAGACAGAGAAACGAGACAGAGAGAGAGAGACAGATAGACAACAGACAGAGAGATGACAGAGAAAGAGAGTGAGAAAGAAAGAGAGAGAGAAATGACAGAGAAAAAGACAGACAGATGGATGACAAGAGAGAGAAAGAGTGAATGTGTGTATGTGTGAGAGAGAGAGATAAAGAGAGAGATGACAGAAAGAGACAGACAGACAGAGGGAGGGAGGAAGTGGGAGAGAGAGAGGGAAAGAGAGAGATGACAGAGGGAAAGAGAGAGAAAGAGACAGTGACAGAGAGAGAGAGAGAGAGAGAGATGAGAGAAAGAGAGAGACAGAGAGAGAGAAAGAAAGAGAGACACAGAGACAGAGAGAGAAGACAGAGGGAAAAAGAAAGAGAGAGAGAGATGACAGAAAGAGAGACAGACAGACAGATGACAGAAAGAGAGTGAGAAAGAGAGAGAGAGAGAAATGACAGAGAGAGAGACAGACAGACAGATGACAGAGAGAAAGAGTGAATGTGTGTGAGTGTGTGAGAGAGAGATAAAGAGAGAGATGACAGAAAGATAGAGACAGACAGAGGGAGGGAGGGAGGGGGAGAGATAGAGGGAAAGAGAGAAATGACAGAGGGAAAGAAAGAGAGAGAAAGATAGAGACAGAGTGACAGAGAGAGAGAGAGAAAGAGAGATGGCAGAAAGAGAAAGAGAGAGACAGAGAAAGAGAGAAAGAAAGAGACAGAGACAGAGAGAGAGGAGACAGAGAGAAAAAGAAAGAGATGACAGAAAGAAAGAGAGAAAGAGACACAGAGAGAGAGAGATAAAGAGAAATGACAGAAAGAGAGAAAGAGAGAGACAGAGAAAGAGAGAGAGAGAAAGAGACACAGAGACAGAGAGAGAGGAGACAGAGAAAAAGAGAGAGATGACAGAAAGAAAGAGAAAGAGACACAGAGAGAGTGACAGAGAGAGAAGAGAGAGAGAGAGATGGCAGAAAGAGAGAGAGAGAGAGAGACAGAGAAAGAGAGAAAGAAAGAGACAGAGACAGAGAGAGAGGAGACAGAGAGAAAAAGAAAGAGAGACAGAGAGATGACAGAAAGAGAGAGAGAGAAAGAGACACGGAGAGAGTGACAGAGAGAGAGAAGGGGGAAAGGCAGAGAGAGGCTCATCGGGCACCCAGCAACCGACCGCTCCGTTGGGGGAGATCTAATTGCCAGGCTCATTAGCCATGGAGACACGAGGAGATAACGACCTGCCAAATATCATTAAGCCCTTTGGAGAGGTTACGATGGGATGCTGGAGATCTGGGCAGGCACTCCGGAAACACGGGCTCAGCCCTGGCTGCCAGCTGCTGAGAGCCGCTAATGGCCCTGGGCCATTAGCATCCCCTGGCTTGGGCGGCTGGCACCGTTGGCACCTTTCATCGTCTCGAAGGGGAACTAATTGGAACTGGCTGGCGACGTCTCTCGCCAAGAGCCGCCTCGCCCCGTCCTTTGGCCAGCTCCGGGCCTTTGGGGGGGGGAGGGTTGGAAGGGAGGTTACGACGGGTGGCCAGTGGCCAGTGGATATCGTTCCAGAGATGGGCAAGGATACATTTTGGCAGAGGAGCATGGTGTGGCGAGTCCTTTCCTGGGCTCCTGCATGCACGCTGGCTTCCGAATGCCAGTTCCTGCTCAACAGGGCCAGGAAGGCAGGAGATAATCCAATAATTACAGTTTCATTTCGGATCAGCGGGGAACCTCGGAGGGAGTCCCGCTGACAGTAGCTGAGCCGGAGGGCCAAATTAGCAGAGGAGCCCTTATATCCCCAGGGGAGTTCAGAGAAGCCTGCAATTCTGGAGGGCGAGGTCCCCCTCAAGGTCATCTAGTCCAGCCCCCTGTCTTCGGTTGGTTGGCTTCATGCGGCATAGCAGAATACAAAGCTTTAGCGCCTAAGCATCACAAAAACAGCATATAAAATGCGTCCCCGAAAGACAGGCGGTTCTCAACTTACGTCACGCAGCTGAGCCCCGCATTTCTGTCATTGAGCGAGATGGCTGTTAAGTGAGTTTTGCCCCCGTTGTACGGCCTTCCTTGCTGCAGTTCAGCGGATCGCGGCGGCTGTTACGCTAGGAACACGGTTGTTAAGTGAATCGGGCTTTCCCCATGGACTTGGCTTGTCAGAAGGGGATGACCCCGGGATGCTGGGACCGTCATAAATGTGAGTCGGGTGCCAAGCGCCTGAATTTTGATCACGTGACGTGATCGTGGGGATGCTGCAGCAGTCGTAAGTGTGAACAATGGTCCCTTTTTTCCGTTTCATTTTAACTTTGGTCACTAAATGAACTGTTGTAAGTCGAGGAGTACCTGTACACCCTCACCCCCCACCCGGAGTCCCTTAGTGAGGGAGAGAGGTGGTTTCTAATGAATAAATAAATCCATAAATTCATTCCTTCCTTCTTCCTCCTCCTTTCTTCCCACTTTCAACCTTCCTTCCTCCCTCCCTCTCTCTTCTTCTTGTGTATCTCTTTCTCTGTCTTTTCCTTGCTTTCTTGCTTTCTTCCCACCCTCCCTCTTTCAACCTTCCTTCCTCCCTCCCTTCCTTCCTGTCTATGTCTTTTCCTTCCTTCTTCCTCCCTCTCTCCCTTCTTCTTTTTCCCCCTTCCTCCTCCTCCCTTCCTCCCTCCTCCCTCCCTTCCTCCCTTCCTTCCTTCCTCCCTTCTTCTTCCTTCCTTCCTCCCTCCCTTCACGTCCCTCCCTCCCTTCTTTTTCCTTCCTTCTTTCTTCCTCCCTCCCTTCCTCCCTCCCTCCCTTCTTCTTCCTTCCTTCCTCCCTTCTTCTTCCTTCCTTCCTCCTTCTTCTTCCTTCCTTCCTCCCTCCCTTCACGTCCCTCCCTCCCTTCTTCTTCCTTCCTCCCTCCCTCCCTTCTTCTTCCTTCCTTCTTGTCTATCTCTTTCTCTCTTTTTCTTCCTCCTTCCCTCCCTCTTTCAACCTCCTTCCTTCCTTCCTCCCTCCCTCCCTCCCTTCTTCTTCCTTCCTTCTTCCATTCTTCTTCCTTCTTTCCTCCCTTCTTCTTCCTTCCTTCCTCCCTCCCTCCTTCCCTCCCTCCCTTCTTCTTCCTCCCTTCTTTCCTTCCTCCCTCCGTCCCTTCTTCTTCCTTCCTTCCTTCCTTCCTCCCTCCCTCCCTTCTTCTTCCTTCCTTCCTATCTATCTCTTTTTCTGTCTTTTCCTTCCTTCTTCCTCCTTCCTTCCCTCTTTCAACCTTCCTTCCTTCCTTCCTTCACTCATTCATTCTTTCATTCTGGGTTGGATTTTCTCTTCTCCATCTCAGTTACATTGGCCCAGATTGGGACGCTCAACTGATGCACCATCTGAGACATTTTCCAAGTTTTCAGTTGTGGGAGCGGAATCCTTGCAAAGCTTCTCCTCTGTCCTGATTTTACTTCTTCCATTTATTTTGCCCTCTGTTTGCAAAATCTTCCCCTTGTTTGCGGCTGGCACTGTTTGAGGCTCAAACAATACGACACGACAATAAAGTGTGTGTTTGCACAAATTGTGTTCCCTTCGAGGAATATAATAGAAGTCGCCATCAATTGTTATGATTTTTCCGCTCTGAGCCGGCTTCTCTCTAACAATGCAATTTTGCACAGTACAAGATAGATAAAAATCATCTCTTTTTTTTGCTAGATGCAGCTCAACAGAGCTATTGATCTGTGCCCAACAGGAGAATTTTCCCTGGCTGGGGAAAAAATGGAGTTGTGACCTCAGGATCCCACTTTTCGTTGCCAAGGGTAGACTCGTGGGAACTGTGGATTGTTGGTTTTTAATGCCTTGATTTGTCTTCCATCACGAAAAGGAAAAGGGGAAAGTCCCTGACCTTAAATAGCTGTTTGGGCAGAATATGGGCAGAAAAGAAAGGAGGCTCCTCTGGAAGGGGAAATTTAAACTGAACATTTTGTGTCCTGTTTTTATCTTTTATTTGTTTTTACTCATTGTCCAGAGTCCTTCTTGAAGTAGATGGGCAGTTTTCCAAATTAGATAGATAGATAGATAGATAGATAGATAGATAGATGGATGGATGGATGGATGGATGGATGGATGGATGGATGGATGGATGGATGGATGGATGGATGGATGGATGGATGGATGGATGCATGCATGCATGCATGCATGCATGGATGGGGAGGGAGGGAGGGAGGGAGGAAAGATATCTGGATAATTGAATAGATAGATAGATAGATAGATAGATAGATAGATAGATAGATAGATAGATAGATGATAGATAGATAGATAGATAGATAGATAGATAGATAGATAGATAGATAGCTGGATGGATGGATGGATAGACGGACAGAAAGACAGACAGATCGAGGAATAATAGATGGAAGGATGAATGGATAGAGGATAGACAGACAGACCATAGATTAGAAAGAAAGGGAGAGATAATAGATAAGAGAGAGCAAACAGACAATGACAGACGGATGGATGGATGGATGCATGGATGCATGGATGCA
The DNA here is from genome assembly GCA_037215915.1 of Pantherophis vulpinus. NCBI lineage: Eukaryota > Metazoa > Chordata > Lepidosauria > Squamata > Colubridae > Pantherophis > Pantherophis vulpinus. The sequence goes on from JAXLNS010000005.1 coordinate 1,670,361, forward strand.
TGGATGCATGGATGGATGCATGGATGCATGGATGGATGGAGTGAGAAGAAGGGAAGATGGGTGGATGATTGGATAGAAGATAGATAAATACTGTAGATGATAGACAGACAATAGATGAGAGAAAAGGGAGAGATAATAGATAAGAGAGAGCGTGCAAGAGAGATGAGAGTGAGAGAGAGAGATAGACAGTCAGTCAGACAGATGGACAGAGATAGACAGATAAGAGAAAGAGAGAAATGTTTTTAAGTGAATCCTGTGGTCTTTAAATGAATCCAACCCCCCCCCCCATTGACTTTGCTGGGCAGCTGGAAAGGTCATGAACGATGATCCCATGATCCCAGGACACCGCAACCCTCCTAAATATCTACCAGTTGCCCAAATGCCCAAATTCTGATCCCATAACTGTGGGGATGCTGCAACGGTCGTAAGTGAGAGGACCAGTCGTAGGTCACTTTTTTCAATGCGGCTTTAACTTTCGTCAGGAAATGAACGGTTGTAAGTCAAGGACCACCTCCTTATAGGTCCGTCCAGAACAGCTGCCTTATTGGATTAATCCACATTGAAACTGACGAACCGTAGAGTTGGGCTGCAAAATTCCACACAGCCACTAGGGGTGGAAGGGAGTGAGTTTGTGCATGGCTTTGCTGCCCTCTGGTGGTTGAGTTGAGTTCTGCCACCTAGAGACCCCCTCTAACCAAATCCAATTTTGTTAAACGTTTCCCAGGTCAGCCGAGGTAGCCTCTGGGTAAATGAATACCCAGTTACTCCCTGGAGTGACTACCAGTCTTAATTTATTCAATGTTTTTCCCCTCTTTGCATTGCAGGAAAGGGTGTTTGTATACCTCCTGGATGAAGAAGCTCGTCTGACGTGCAGCGACCCACCACATGACTTTCCACAGGAGGGCCGGCTTAGGTGAGGCTCGGCTCGGTACACCCTACCCGACTTCATGTGTGAATGCCTTTTGTGTAGTAGAAGGATGGATGGTTCCTCTAGAGAAGAGGAGTGAGTCACTTAAAAGATTTGGACCATTGCATAACATCTTCCTTGTCGATCATTGTCGGACATTGTCGATCGAAAAAGTCGGCAGTTCAGCGGTTCGAGTCCCTAGCACTGCGTAACGGGGTGAGAGCTCCTGTTACTTGTCCCAGCTTCTGCCATCCTAGCAGTTCGAAAGCAGGTAAAAAATGCAAGTAGAAAAATAGGGACCACCTTTGGTGGGAAGGGAACAGCGTTCTGTGCACCTTTGGCATTGAGTCATGCCGGCCACATGACCACGGAGACGTCTTCGGACAGCGCTGGCTCTTCGGCTTTGAAACGGAGATGAGCACCGCCCCCTAGAGTCGGGAACGACTAGCACATATGTGCGAGGGGAACTTTTACCTTGACCTATAGCGTCTTATTTGTAAAGTTTGGCAGGACCCCTGGAGATCATCTAACCAGTGTTTTTGAAATTCTAGACCAGCTGATCCTTCTGGTCTCTCCCAACTCTATTGTTCATGGCTGGCTGGGGAATTCTGGGAGTTGACCAGAAAGAATTCTGGAATTCTTTAAGTGGCCAAGATTGAGAAATATTGGTGATATTTCTGGACTAGTAAATTGCTGCCTTTTGCAATTGACTGGTGGTGAATTTGTCAATGACGATGGTGTTCAAATGGTGTTCTAGAATGTTTTGGGATTGCACCCAAGGCTTTTGTTGTTGTTGTTGTTGTTGTTGTTGTTGTTGTTGTTGTTGTTGTTGTTGTTGTTGTTATGGTTGGTTGCGCAATCAGCTGAATGTTCACCCTGTAGTTGGCATTTCTGCCTACCTATCGAGTCCTTCCCGAGGACTTGAGATGTTTGATTGGGCTACAACTATCGTCGCAGGATGGAAGCTGTTCCAAGCAAAGTGACTTCTTGCAATTCCTTGCCGGCTTCAAAAATTTGGGGAAATGTTTGGGTTCAATCAATGATTCACTTAACAACCAAAGTAAAAATGGTTGTAAAATTAGGTCTGCTCTTGGGAAAGCTCAACCGACGACTGCATCGCTTAGTGGCTGAAATTCTGGTTCCCATTGTGGCCGTAAGTTGAGGACTACCTATAGTTTAAACCAGAAGTCTTCAAACTTGGCAGCTTTAAGACTTGTGGATTTCAACTCCCAGAATTCTCCAGCCAGCTATGCTGGCTGGAGAATTCTGGGAGTTGAAGTCCACAAGTCTTAAAGCTGTCAAGTTTGAGGACCCCTGGTTTAAACCCTCATTCAGATGACTTTGGGGAGATTAAAGCCCAAACAGAGGTCCCTGGAGGTTAAATCTATCCCCCCCCTTAATTTTCACTGACCACGTGACTCACCATCCCTCTTCCCCCCCCCCAGCAAAGAAGCCCAGCTGCCTTGTTAAAAAGGCAGATTATTCCAGATTATTTCTTTTTCTTTTTTTCCCCATTTATATTTATATATTTTTCCTTTACATAAGAGAAATGCTTGGTGAGCAGCGTACACGAAGTCAATGGGCTAAGTCTGAGTCAGTTGCTTACATCATGGTACTTTTCAAACTCTTAATTTCTAACTCTGTTATCCAAGCGAAAAGAAAAAGGAAAGGAAAGAAAACCATTAGAACAATGAATCAGCGGAACGACTCGCCTCCAGAAGTTGCGAATGCTCCAACACTGGAAGTTTTTAAGAAGACGTTGGATAACCATTTGCCTGAAGTGGTGTAAGGTTTCCTTCCTGGGCAGGGGGTTGGACTAGAAGACCTCCAAGGTCCCTTCCAACTCTGTTATTCTATTCTATTCTATTCTATTCTATTCTATTCTATTCTATTCTATTCTATTCTATTCTATTCTATTCTATTCTATTCTACTCTACTCTACTCTACTCTACTCTACTCTACTCTACTCTACTCTACTCTATTTCTATTCTATTCTGCTCTACTCTACTCTATACTCTACTCTATTTCTATTCTATTCTACTCTACTCTACTCTACTCTACTCTACTCTATTCTAGTCTAGTCTACTCTAGTCTACTCTATTTCTATTCTATTCTACTCTGTTCTACTCTACTCTATTCTACTCTACTCTACTCTACTCTACTCTACTCTACTCTACTCTACTCTACTCTATTTCTATTCTATTCTATTCTATTCTATTCTATTCTACTCTACTCTACTCTACCCTACTCTACTCTACTCTATTTCTATTCTATTCTACTCTACTCTACTCTACTCTACTCTACTCTACTCTACTCTACTCTACTCTACTCTATTCCATTCCATTCTGCTCTACTCTACTTCTATTCTATTCTATTCTACTCTACTTTACTCTACTCTACTCTACTCTACTCTACTCTACTCTACTCTACTCTACTTTACTCTACTCTACTCTACTCTACTCTACTCTACTCTACTCTACTCTACTCTATTCCATTCCATTCCATTCCATATTCCATTCCATTCTATTTCAGATGACTTCTGTGAGCAAGCCAAGCCATATACAGCAAGCAATTCTTTTCTATTAGAGACACCAAAGCCAAATTCAGATGCTTGGCAACTGACTCATATTTATGACGGTTGCAGCATCCCAGGGTGTGTATGTGTGTGTCATGTGATCCCCATTTATGACCTTCCGACAAGCAAAGTCAACGGGGAAGCCAGATTCATTTTACGACCGTGTTACTCACTTAATAACTGCAGCGATTCACTTACAACCGTGGCCAGAAAGGTCGTAAAAATGGACCCAGCTCACTTAAACAACAGTCTCGCTTAGCAACAGAGATTCGGGGCTCACTTGTCATCATAAGTCAGGGACTTAATTTTCTCCTAAGAGGACAGCAGACAGGAGGGTTAGTCTCGGAGGGGGGGGGGGGAATCTGAATTGCAACCCCAGCATATTTTAAAACCACTCTGCTTTTTGGAATGAAATAACCTGGCATTGCAAAAAAATAAAATGAAAATCTCACATCCCTCAGGTAGGCGTAGAGTCCCCGGGGTAACATCACAGATGTTCAACATCGCTTGTAACCGGGATATACAGCTGGACTGGAAAAATCTGCTCTGATTAGCACAGGGAGGAATTCTTGTGCTTCCTGACATCGTGGGACCCATCTCCATGGGGGGGGAGGGGGGGAAAGAGTCCTCCTATCGAGATGAGGTGGACCGAAAGGAGGATATACTGACCCACAACAAATCAAGAACGATAGGCCTATATCCCTGCTAAACTCAGACTATAAAATCTTCGCTTCAATACTGGCAGAAGGACTCAAAAGATATTTGTAAATAATTTCATACACTCTGATCAAAATGGGTTCCTGCCCAAAAAGACAGATCAGAGACAATTTGAGGATAATTTATTTATTAGTTCGATTTATTATTTATTAGTTCGATTTATACGCCGCCCTTCTCCGGAGACTCAGGGCGGTTTACAATGCATTAAGCAATAGCCTTCATACTTTTGTATATACCTGCTTAGTCGGGCTTTCGCCCCCCCCAAACGGTGTTCTTTTTTATACACAGCCAGCTTATTGCCCCCACAATCCGGGTCCTCATTTTACCTACCTCGGAAGGATGGAAGGCTGAGTCAACCTTGAGCCTGGTGAGATTCGAACTTGCAGTAACTGCAGGCAGCTGGTGCTACTTAACAGCGCTTTAACAGTACTTTAGTCTGCTGCACCACCAAGGCTCTTTCTGGATACTTTCTGGACACTTTGGAATACGATGAGGCACATCCAGAGAAGCAAATGGCGTTGATATTTCTAGATGCACAGAAAGCCTTTGACAGTGTGAATTGGCGATTTATGTTACTACAGTTGAAACAAATGGGCTTTGGGAGAAAATTTATCCAAGCCATCGAAGCCATAGACCAAAAACAAGACAGCAAAAGTAATGATAAATGGAGAATTGACGGGGACTATTGAAATAAAAAAAAAGGAACGAGATGAGGTGGACCGGTGGCTCTCGTGGTGTGGAGACAATAACGTGGTCCTTAACACCAATAAGACCGAGGAGCTTATAGTGGACTAGAGAAGGAATAGATCAGACGTCCAGTCCTTGCTTATCAATGGAGACCGAGTGGAGCAAGTGGCCACTTTTAAGTTTCTGGGTGTTATCCTAAAAGAGGAGCTGACCTGGGGGGGCTCACATTGCAGCACTGGTCAAAAGGGCCCAGCAGAGATTATACTACCTGAGACTTCTCAGGAAACAACAACTGAATGGAAAACTGCTGGTGGCCTCCTACCGCTGAACCATAGAGAGTATTTTAACTTCCTGCACCCTGTGTCTGGTTTGCCCATTGCACAGGGGCAGATCGGACAGCGCTCCAGAAGGTCAACATCATTGCCCAGAGGATCATCGGTTGCCCCCTCCCCTCTTTGGAAGAGCTTTATAGCTCCCGCTGCCTTAAGAAAGTTCAAAACATTCTTAAAGCTCCATCTCATCCTGGATCTCACCCTTTTTTTTTTTTTTTTTAACTATTACCATCTGGCAGCCGGTACAGGGCAATGAAAACAAGGACAAACAGGCTGAGAAACAGCTTCTATCCCAGGGCAGTAACTATGCTGAGCCTTGGTGGCGCAGCAGACTAAAGCACTGTTAAACAGCACCAGCTGCCTGCAATTAGTGCAAGTTCAAATCTCACCAGGCTCAAGGTTGACTCAGCCTTCCATCCTTCCGAGGTAGGTAAAATGAGGACCCGGATTGTTGGGGGCAATAAGCTGACTTTGTATAAAATAGAACACCACTTAGGGGGGCCCAAAAGCCCTACTAAGCAGGTATATACAAAAAGTATGAAGGCTATTGCTTAAAAGCATTGTAAGCCGCCCTGAGTCTCCGGAAAAGGGCGGCATATAAATTGAACCCATAAATAAATAAATAAATAAATAAATAAATAAATAAATAAATAAATAAATGAATAAATAAATAAATAAATAAATAAATAAATAAATAAATGAATGAATGAATGAATGAATGAATGAATGAATGAATGAATGATGAACTCTACTGCATAATGCAATATTAATGCAATATCAGGTTTTCAGTTCAATTGTATGGAATGTGAAGGATGTCTGCTTGTGTTATGTTTTTATAGTTTTCCTATGTACGCTGAAGATAGCATTTATTTTTGTTGTACGAGGTGCAATGACACTAACCAACCGACTAAGCCGGCTCCCCTGCCCGTCCAGCCTTGCCTCTGTTTTCATGCGTGCCTCTGTGCAGAATAAAGAGATTTTCTGCGCAGGGGACGGTTGGCGTCTCTTGATTGCAAACTTCCCCGCTGGATGCTTGGCGGCCGCTCTATAGCTGGCGAATTAACTCGCCCGAGGTTGGTTAATCAATGGCAGGAAGGGTGGCACTTAACCTACAATTGTCCCCAGGAGCCCCGCTGCGGCCTTGGCACAGGCAAGCCCTCTTTTGGCACTCGGCTCTCTCTCTCTCTCGGGGGCATCGAGGAATATAGCGTCTTGACGGGTGGACTTCGACTCCCAGAATTCCCCAGCCAGACCGGAATGATAAGAGCTGGAAACGACCACAAAGATAGTGCTAGCTAGTCCATTTTAAATGGCTTTTAACGTTTGTATGATGTATATTTTACTTTCTGGCTGTTCACCGCCCTGAGTCCTTTGGGAGTAGGGCGGTATGTAAATTTAATTATAAGTATAAATTATAAATAAATTTGTCCGGAATAGAATAGAATAGAATAGAATAGAATAGAATAGAATAGAATAGAATAGAATAGAATAGAATAGAATAGAATAGAAAAGAAAAGAAAAGAAAAGAAAAGAAAAGAAAAGAAAAGAAAAGAAAAGAAAAGAAAAGAAAAGAAAAGAATGTTGGAACAAAATGACACTCTTCCTTCATTCTTAGCTTGTCAAAAAAAGTTGGGAATATTTTTTAAAGAAATATCATGTTTGCACCATGCTTTTATCTTCTGGATCAGTACATTTGTTACATCTGTAAGGCTGTGTTCCCCACCTTAGCTGACTTTAATACGGGTGGACTTCAACTCCCAGAATTCCCCAGGCAGCCAAGGAATTCTGGGAATTGAAGTCCACATGTCTGAAATTCACCAAGGCTGAGAAATACTGGACTAAGATGACCCTTCTGGTCTCTTCCATCTCTATCATGCATGGCTGGCTGGGGAATTCTGGGCATTGAAGTCCACATGTCTGTAAGTCCCCAAGGCTGAGAAATACTGGACTAAGATGACCCTTCTAGTCTCTTCCAACTCTATCATGCATGGCTGGCTAGGGAATTCTGGGCATTGAAGTCCACATGTCTGTAAGTCCCCAAGGCTGAGAAATACTGGACTAAGATTACCCTTCTGGTCTCTTCCAACTCTATCATGCATGGCTGGCTAGGGAATTCTGGGCATTGAAGTCCCCATGTCTGTAAGTCCCCAAGGCTGAGAAATACTGGACTAAGATGACCCTTCTGGTCTCTTCCAACTCTATCATGCATGGCTGGCTAGGGAATTCTGGGCATTGAAGTCCACATGTCTGTAAGTCCCCAAGGCTGAGAAATACTGGACTAAGATGACCCTTCTGGTCTCTTCCAACTCTATCATGCATGGCTGGCTAGGGAATTCTGGACATTGAAGTCCCCATGTCTGAAAGTCCCCAAGGCTGAGAAATACTGGACTTAGATGACCCTTCTGGTCTCTTCCAACTCTATCATGCATGGCTGGCTGGGGAATTCTGGGAGTTGAAGTCCACATGTCTGAAAGTCCCCAAGGCTGAGAAATACTGGACTTAGATGACCCTTCTGGTCTCTTCCAACTCTATCATGCGTGGCTGGCTAGGGAATTCTGGGCATTGAAGTGCAATGTAACGGGGTGTATGGATCCCCATCAAAACATGGTAGAAACATGGTATTTCTTTAAAAAAATATTCCCAACTTTTTTTTTACAAGCTCGGGAAGAAGGAGGGCAAATTGGGGGGGGCGGTCTCTCCTTCCCAGGGTGGTGCGTGGGAGCCCGCTAAGTGCCAATCTCTAGAGTGAGCTTTTCCTGCTTTTTCAGAAGCGCGGATTCTTTCGCTGGCTAACGCAACCGATGTGGCGTTTATTGTGCTGTTTATTGTGTTGTCCCTTGCTTCAGCCGTGGCTCCCATCTGGCTCCAGCCTTTCCCCCCCTCCCATAAAATGTGCCATGGGTCCGTCTCTTTGTTGACCCAGCCGAGGTGGCCCTGGGTGGGCCTGGCACCACCCAAGAGGCAAACACGGAGCCCGAGTGGCTGTTTCACTCCACTTGTTTGCTGGGGCATCAGAACTCGGATCTATTCTTGCATAAAATCCTGCCTGCACGAAAAAAAATATCTATAGGGGATCCTTGACTTACAACAGTCTGTTCCAAGTTACAGCGGCCCTGAAAAAAGTGACTTACAGCCATTTTTATCAGTTACGTCCCCCTGTGATCAGCATTCAGACGCTTGGCAACTGACTCGCACTTATGACGGTTGCAGTGTCCCAGGGTCACATGATTCCCCGTTTGTGACCTTCTGACCAGCAAAGTGAATGGGGAAGCCCGATTCGCTTAACAACCGGGTTATTCATTGAAGAACTGCAGTGATCCACTTAACGACTTTGGTAAAACGGGGCAAATCTCTCACTTGACAAATGTTTCACTTAACAACAGAAATGTTGGGCTCAGTTGTGGTCGTAAATCGAGGACTACCTGTGCCCCGCCTATACGGGAACTCCCCAACTTGCGACAGTTCATTTAGTGACCGGAGTTACAACAGCACTGAGCAAAGTGATTTATGACCGTTGCAGCAACACCCCCGTGGTCTCGTGACCAGAATGCAAAATTTTACGTAAGCAGCAGAAATTTGGGGTTCAATTGTGGTTGTAAGTCGAGGACTACCTGTAGACTGAATTGTGATCACGTGACCATGGGGCTGTTGCGGTGTTGGCAATAGCAACTACCAGGTGTAAGTGACTTTTTTCAGCTGCCCGGCCTTCAACTCCCAGAATTCCCTGGGGTTGGGGGCTTTTTTTGGGGGGGTAACTTCAGATTGTTGCTAAACAAATGGTTCTAAGTTGAGAACTCTGTATTTTCTACTTTTTGAGCTGCACAGTCACACAGACACACACACACACACCAGCTCCAGGTAGTCCTCGACTTACAACAGCTTGTTTAGTGACCATTCGGAGTTTCAACGACACTGAAAAAAGTGACTTTTGACCGTTTCTCACACTTACGACCGTTGCAGCATCCCCGTGGTCACCTGTTCAGAATTCAGACGCTTGGCGACCGACTCGTACTTATGACGGTTGCAGCGCCTCCAGGGTCACGTGATCAAAATTCGGATGCTTTGACTCGTACTTATGACAGTTGCAGAGTCCCGTGATCCCCTTTCGCGACCTTGTGACAAACCAAGTCCAAGGGGGAAATCCGGTTTCGCTTAACGACCCGTGGGACTAACTTTTAAGAATTGCAGCGATTCCCTTAACAGCCGTGGCAAGGAAGGTCGTAAAACGGAGCAAAACTTAAGTAACGAATATCTTTAACTTTAGCAACGTAAATTCCGGGCTGAGCTGCGGTTGTAAGCCGAGGATTGCCTGAACTTGCAACCAGGGGGCCAGGCCTGCATCATCTCCAAACATCCCCAAACCACGAATAAACCAGGGTTCTGATACACAGGAGCCCCCTGCCTGGCATCACTTCGATCGGCCTGGGCCATTAACGCCCAGAAGGTCTAAGTGGCTTTTGAGCAAACAACCTGCAAAAATAGGTCGTAAATTCTTATTTGTGCTGGGCTATAAAAGCCCCTGGAGTTGTAGGCGGTAAGCAAATATTTGCTCGGGGTGATGTGGCAGTGATGCGCCCGCATGGCAGGTGTCCACCCAGAGGCCAGAAGACGCTTCTGCCAAGGAGGAGGAGGAGGGGTGGCGCCCCACTGCCAGGTCTTTCCAGCTTCTGCTGCATGGATGGCTGGAGAATTCTGGGAGTTGAAGTCTTGAAGGAAGGGGCTGAGAAAAGCAACGTTTTACACCTGGGCAGGAAGAAACCAGAGATATAAGAATGGAATGGAATGGAATGGAATGGAATGGAATAGAATAGAATAGAATAGAATAGAATAGAATAGAATAGAATAGAATAGAATAGAATAGAATAGAATAGAATAGAATAGAATAGAATACCGTGTTTCCCCAAAAATTAGACCCTGTCTTATATTTTTTTGAACCCTGAAATAAGCACTTGGCCTTATTGCCATGCGCTCAAAAGTTCGATTGGGCTTTGTTGCAATATTTTCAGGATCAGACTCAATAATGATAATAAGAGTTAGAGGTTTAAATATATTTCTCTTTAATTATAACAGGCATTCTATATTCACTGAATATTCACAGATAGAAGCAAGGAAAATGGTGAGGGTGGCTCCTTATATATACAAAGGGCGGAGCCAAGAATGGGAGTGGTGAATTATGAATACATTAGGAACCAAAGAATAAGTTAACCCCCGATGTCCCATATATACATTATTTACACATTAGGGAATAAGGCATTTACATCTGACAAATCCCCCTCTAAATGCCGGTTCGCTATACAACACCAATTACATTCAGATTCAGGACAATATAAGACATATAATTTAGAAGTTAAATATTTGTGCTGTTTAGAAGGTAAAGGCTTCGTCAATATGTCAGCTAATTGTTCAGAGGTATCACAATGCACTGCTTTGATAAATCCATCTTGAGACAATTGTCTCACATGCTTAAATTTTATATCTATATGTCTGGACCTTTGTCCAATGGCATCGGATCTGGATATTTCAATGGCTGCTTTATTATCTTCATGCATAACAAAAGGCAAAGCAGGTTTTTTCCAGACATCTGAAATCAAATCATTAAACCATACAAGGTTATTTGCAGCTTTGGACAAACAAACATATTCCGCTTCTGTGGTTGAAGTGGCTACCAGTTCTTGTTTACCAGTGTACCAGTAAACTGGACAGTCATTTAATAGAAAAATATAACCAGAAGTGCTCTTTCTGCATGATATATCTCCAGCCCAATCCGCATCTGCGTAACAAGTAAGTTTTGGTTCTTTGTCATTACTAGGTTCTAATACTAAGCAAAAGTCTAATGTACTTTTCAGATATCTTAGAATTCTTTTGACAGCTTCCCAATGATACATTGTTGGTTTGCTAACATGTCTTGACAATAAATTGAGTGGTAATGCAATATCTGGTCTGGTCCAATTAGATATATAAAGAAGTGAACCTATGACTGATCTATAAAATGTATTATCCTTGAATTCAGGGGAAGACTCATCAGTGTTTCTAAGGAAATCAGTTTGCATAGGATTGTCACAGGGTTTGGCATTGTTTAAATTGCATTTGTTTAGAAGTTCAATGATCTTATCTTTCTGAGTAAGTTTGAATCCCTTTCTAGTTTTGTTAATTTGTACACCAAGGTATTTGTTTACTTTACCTAAAGATTTCAACGAGAAATGTTCGTTTAGCTTATTTACAAAGGTTTCTCTTCTCTCCTTGTGTTTTCCTATATATAAAATATCATCTACATAAATTAATACAAATTCAATGTGATCATCACTCTTTTTTACAAAGAAACAGTTATCAGCAGTGGTAGCGTTGAAATCCATGGTCTTAAGTACTTTTACCAAGCAATCGTACCATCTTTTGCCAGATTGCTTTAATCCGTATAGACTCTTGTTCAATAGCCAAATTTCATTCTTATTAGTGTATTGACTGTGTGGTGCTCTTACATATATTTCCTTATCTAGTTTTGCGTGTAAATACGCAGTCTGTATGTCATATTGAAATACATCAAGATTGAGTGCAGATGCCACTACTAGAGCTGTTTTAACACTCTCTATTCTCACTGTGGGGGAGTATGTGTCAGTATAGTCCTCCGGATACTTTTGTGCATAACCTTGTGCAACCAATCTAGCTTTGTATAGAGTATTGCCTCCTTCTAGATTCTTAATTTTATAAATCCACCTGGTACCTATAATTGTTTTATCTTTAGGTGCAGTCGCAGGTGTGAATACATTTAATCCTTGCAAACTTTCCATCTCTTTTTTCATAGCTAGTTCCCATTTTTCCTTTTCTTCACGAGGTAGTTTTAATACTTCCTCATATGTATTAGGTGTTATTTGTTCACCATCCATATGCATTATGTAATCTCTGTATTTATTTGGTATTTGATTTCTATTGTTTCTAATAGCTCTTTCAGGTTTGCTATGGTTGTCATGCAAATATCTTGCTTCCTTTTTTGTTAATGTGTCTGTCTTTATTTTGTGTTGACTATTTGTCCAAGTTTTGGTTTTGTTTTTATTTTTGTTGATATTTTGATTTTCTATTGTTCCTTCCTCACAAGATTTTGTATCTTTGCATTTATTTGGAAATATTTCATTAAGATGTAATTTAGACCAATTGGCTTGTTCATGGAACACAGCTGTTCTGGAGACTATAAATTTGTTATTATTATCAATGAATCTGTACCCTTTGGTGCCAGTTTCATATCCCATAAATCTTAATCTTCTGGATACGTTTTCTCCCTTTCTCCTCAACTGCTTAGGTATGTGTACGTCTGCAGTGACTCCAAATATGTGCATGTGTGCTAATTTGGGTTTCCTATTATACATCACCTCATATGGTGTTTTATTCACAATACTGGACCAGGTTCTATTTTGAGTGTAATTTGAATAATGTAAGGCTTCTGACCAAAATTGTTTGCCTAAACCAGCATCCTCTAATGTGCACCTAATCATGGTTTGTAGTGTGGAATTCTTTCTCTCTGCAATCCCGTTTTGGAACGCAGAAAATGGACTAGACGTGAAATGTAGCATTCCTCTATCCTTTAACCATTGGGAGAATTCTTTAGACATGAATTCACATCCCCTATCTGTCATAATTTGTTTTATTCTGATATTATGTTGTGTTTCTATGCGTTTGTAGAATTCCTTAAATTTCTGAAAGGTTTCATCCTTGTGTTTTAATGTGTAAACAAAACCATAGCGACTGTAATCGTCTACTATTGTTAGGAAGTAACGTTTTCTATAAGTGATTGATGGAGTTAATGGACCAACTAAGTCCATATGTACTAAGTCAAAAATTTTGTTAGTTGATCTGTTGGATTTTTTTGGCCTGGGACTAGTTTTTAGTTTAGTGGATTTACATACTGAGCATTCCAAATAATTTTCACAATTTTTTATTTTGACACCTTCTGCGTGTTCAGTCATTTTTTGTACTACAGGAAAACTTGCATGTCCTAACTTCCTATGTAAAATGTGAGCACACTCATCATGAATTGGTTTACCTATTCTTGGTTTCTTCTCATTGTGTGTATTTGCGTGATCATGAGATATTTTACATTCATCATTGTCACTGTTACTAACATTTTCATCATCTGCCTCAATACAATCTTCCATATTTGAATCAATGTTATGTAACCATCTTTCTTTTGTTATCAGATAGGGTAGGCCTCCTTTAATCATCACAGTGCCTACATTTGTTTTGTCCTTCTCTAAAGTTGCTTTCCCCTTTGAGAAAACTATATTGATGTCAGAATCTCTGCTTAGTTTTATGGCACTTAGTATGTTATGAGGTATTTCAGGAATTAACAATACCCCCTCTATTTTTCCTAGACCAGGCAATGTCACATTTCCTCTGCCTAATACTTGAACCTTTTCTTGATTAGCTACCTTTATTACAAACTTATCTTCTGTAAATGAAGACAATATGTTTTTGTTATTAGTGGTGTGATTGGTTGCCCCAGAATCAATAAGCCAATTATTGTTCTCATTTTGTTGTGTTTTAGTGCTGTCTTGTTTATTTAGTCCATTCAGTGAACCAGATTTTCTCTCTTTTGAATTTTCTCTACCCCCTCTACTTTCTCTGTAATTTGGTGGGCTTCTATATTTATGTCTATCTGTGGAAGACTGTCTATAATTGTATTTGTTCCTATATTCTGACCTATGTCTCTCCTTTGAGATTTTGGGACAGTCTCTTCTATTGTGTTCCCTGGACCCACAATTGTGGCATTTAAAAGCTTCATTATATTTTTCTTGGAAAGCTACCTTCCTAAAAGATTTGTGTTCTGTGTGATTGCTGGAACGATTTTTTCTTGAATTGTCTTCTGCTATCAATTTGTTAGATAGACTTTCTATGGATAAATATCCTAGATTGATGGTGTCTAAGTGTGACATAAAACTATCCCATGATGAATCAAGTGAATTGATAATAACACTTTTCATTGTTTGATCTGAAATCACTTCCCCCCTCAAATGCAGCTCAGCTCTTATTTTGTTTAGAGATATCAAATGCTCACTTATGGAAACCCCTGGTTTTACTCTGGAAGAAAAGAAATCCTTAGACATTCTTGTAGTGGTAGCTACACTATCGCTGTGAAACAGATTAAACATGCATTGAATTATTTCTGAAACAGTTAGGTTTGGTTTGATGCTATGATACATTGCAGGAGACACGCTAGATATTATTAAGAAAAATGCTCTATGATGTAAACAATCTATTTTTAAAGTCCAAGGTCTTCTTGGAGGACTAGTGATAAAGAATAGTAAATTTTCTTTCATAAAGACAACCTGGAGCTGTTGATACCATTCTTGCAAATTAATGCCATCAATTCTAAGTTTTGGGAAGTCACTGGGTAAGTTTCCCACATTATTTTGTCCATTACTTACAACCTGAGGTAGTCCGTGGTCTCTCAAGTGCAGGAAATTGCAAAACGGCATGGGGATGCTCGCAACGAGTCTGCGTGGTTCTCTGGCCAGTTCAAGTCTTTCCGGACCGTCTACGTAGTTTCGCACATGCGCGTTGCTCATTTCTTCTTTGGCGTCGTCGTGGAAGGTTCTCTCCATTTCAGCTCGCTCGCTCCGCTCCTCTTCAGACGAGTCGGTCTCTGGCTCGGTTTTAGGAGTTCTGATGGCGGCGACTGCTCTTCTCTTTCTTTTGTGTGCGTTGGTACTTGATCCGGTCTGCGGTGTAGGGCGGAATCGACATGGCTCTCTGGGCTCGGGCGTCGTCGCTCTCGAAGTCAGGATGGGAGCGTGCAGGTCTTGAGGTATCGGCTTGTTCTCTTGCTTCTTCGTTGGCGCTTTGGAAATTTTTAATTTTGGCCCAAATGCAGCAAAAAGCATCTTCATTGCTGACTTTACTTGGGATTTCGTTAAATCGTCTTCACTTTCTGATTCTGGTTCTTCTGAAGAGTTTGAATCTTCCTTTTCACTTTTGTTGTCTGGTAACGTTTTTCGCGCCAGAAATTTTGAACTGAGCATTTTGATTGGCTCTGCTTCGCTCCCTTTGGAGGCTTGTTGAAACCAAGATGGCTGCCATTCAAAATTTCGCGCGGGATCACATCTTTTCTTTTTCATAACGACT
The DNA here is from genome assembly GCA_037215915.1 of Pantherophis vulpinus. Taxonomy (NCBI): domain Eukaryota; kingdom Metazoa; phylum Chordata; class Lepidosauria; order Squamata; family Colubridae; genus Pantherophis; species Pantherophis vulpinus. The sequence goes on from JAXLNS010000005.1 coordinate 1,685,689, forward strand.
TTCTCTGTAGTCATGTCACTCACAGTTTTTTGGTCTTTGGGTTTCTCTTTAGCGATGTTTTTCTCTCTCGCTGCTCCGCTGTTCGTCAGCATTTCTTGGAGATTCGCGATGAGGCTTTCATCATTCTTCTGGCTTTTTAATAGCTTCAATATCTCTGACCTGAGTTCGTTATTTTCTATTTCGATTTCCTCCTGGTCATTATTTTCATTTATTAGTTCTTCTTCTTCAGTGGTGTATTCTTCGGATTCTCTCGAAATCGCGTTTGTGGATTCGTTGATTATTTCTTGTTCAGTTTCTATTTCTTTGCTGTAGGCCCTGGTGTTGGGCCTATCTTTCTTAGACATTTTTAAGTATTTATTGAGTCAATTAACCATCCTCTGCTACCAGCTTGTTGCAATATTTTCAGGATCAGACTCAATAATGATAATAAGAGTTAGAGGTTTAAATATATTTCTCTTTAATTATAACAGGCATTCTATATTCACTGAATATTCACAGATAGAAGCAAGGAAAATGGTGAGGGTGGCTCCTTATATATACAAAGGGCGGAGCCAAGAATGGGAGTGGTGAATTATGAATACATTAGGAACCAAAGAATAAGTTAACCCCCGATGTCCCATATATACATTATTTACACATTAGGGAATAAGGCATTTACATCTGACAGGCTTATTATCTGGGGATGACTTATTTTGGGGAAAACAGGGTGTCTGTCTGTCTGTCTGTCTGTCTGTCTAGCTATTTATCATCTATCTATCATCTCTATCTATCTATCTATCTATCTATCTATCTATCTATCTATCTATCTACCTACCTACCTACCTACCTATCTATCATCTATCTATCTATCTATCTATCTATCTATCTATCTATCTATCTATCTATCTATCTATCTACCTATCTATCATCTATCTATCATATCTATCTATCATATCTATCTATCTATCTATCTATCTATCTATCTATCTATCTATCTATCTATCTATCTGTCTGTCTGTCTGTCTATCATCCATCTATCATCCATCTATCTATCTATCTTGTTTCCCCGAAAATAAGACCCTGTCTTATATTTTTTTGAACCCTGAAATAAGCGCCTTATTGGCCTTATTGCCATGCGCTCAAAAGCCCGATTGGGCTTATTATCAGGGGAGGTCTTATTTTGGGGGAAACAGGGTGTCTGTCTGTCTGTCTGTCTAGCTATTTATCATCTATCTATCTATCTATCTATCTATCTATCTATCTATCTATCTATCTACCTATCTATCATCTATCTATCATTTCTATCTGTCATCTCTATCTATCATCTATCTATCTATCTACCTTGTTTCCCCGAAAATAAGACCCTGTCTTATATTTTTTTGAACCCTGAAATAAGCACCTTATTGGCCTTATTGCCATGCGCTCAAAAGCCCGATTGGGCTTATTATCGGGCGGTGTCTTATTTTGGGGGGAAACAGGGGTAGAATAATAACTTTATTGTCACTTTGAATGTGCACTAATCGGCATACATTAAAATGAAATTTCGTTTCATATATTAGGCGAAACCTGGCTCAACAACAGTCACTGGGAGAGGGACCTTGGAGTCCTAGTGGACAATTACTTAAACCTGAGCCAGCCGTGTGCAGCAGCAGCCAAAAAAGCTAACACAATGCTTAGTTGTGTAAATAGAGGCGTAGAATCAAAACCACGTGAAGTGTTAGTACCGCTTTATAAAGCCTTAACAAGGCCACAGCTGGAATCCTGCATCCAGTTTTGGTCACCACAAATTACAAAAAAAGATGTTGGGACTTTGGAAAAAGTGCAGAGAAGAGCAACTAGGAGGATTAAGGGCCTGGAGACTGAAACATAAGAAGAACCGGTTGCAGGATTTGGTAGAGAAAAGAAGGACCGGGAGGGGGGGGGGACATGATAGCACTGTTCCAATATTTGAGGGGCCGCCACAAAGACCAGGGTCAACCTCTTCTCCAAAGCACCAAAAGGCAAGGTGAGAAAGGATGGAAACTCATCAAGGAGAGAAGCAACCTGGAACTAAGGAGAAACTTCCTGACAGTGAGGACAATTAACCAGTGGAACAGCTGGCCACCAGAAGTTGTGAATGCTCCATCACTGGAGGCTTTTAAGAAAGGAAATGGACAGCCATTTGTCTGAAATGGGTCTCCTGCTTCTGCAAAGGGTTGGACTAGAAGACCTCTAAGGTCCTTCCGAAATCAGTTGTTCTATAATTCTGTCCTAACCACCTGCCAGCCCTTACTGAATATACCCAGTGAGGAGCACAAGGGAGGCCCACTCTTCCAAGAAGTTGGCGGTCCCTCCAAATTTTCCGGTGCTCCTTTGGAAATGCTCCTCCTACAGCAGTGTTTCTCAACCTTGGAAGCTTGAAGATGGGTGGACTTCAACTCCCAGAATCCCCCAGCCAGCAGCGCTGGCTGGGGGATTCTGGGAGTTGAAGTCCACCCATCTTCAAGCTACCAAGGTTGAGAAACACTGTCCTACAGGCTTATACAGCTAGTCCTCAACTTATAACATTTCATTTAGTGACCATTTGAATTTACAACGGCACTAAAAGTAGTGTCCATTTTTCATGCTTGTGACCCATTGCAGCACCCCCCATGATCGGATGATCAAAATTCAAATGCTGGCAACGGACTCCTATGTATGACGGTTTTCAGCCTCCTGATCCCCTTTTGCGACCTTCTGAGAAGCAAAGTCGATTCGCATAACAACCGCGCGACTAACTTCACAACGGCAGGGAGGGATTCGCTTAACAACCGTGGCACGAAAGATCGTAAGACGGGTGGGGGAGGGGCAAACTCTGGCTTAACCAAGGTCTCACTTCGCCGCAGGAATATCGGGCTCCATTGCGGTCGTAAAACGAGGACTCCCCGTATTTTCGCACTTAGCCCCCCTCTTAATACCTGCTTTGCAATTTTCTAGGTGAGACGCGTTCCTTTTTTTCCCTGCCTCGCAAAGAGGCTTTTAAAGTCACGGCAGGAGGGCGGGAGGGCTCCGTGCCACTTACTCCTTCGCTTTGGGGGTAATTGCAGCTTTCGGTGGGCGATCAGAAAAGTGGGTAATTGCTCCCTGGGAGAGGTGGGCCGCCCCATTTCTCCACCAGCCAACAAAGGGCTCCTGTCGGGGATAATAGCAACAAATTAAAAAAAAAGAGCTGGAGTCAATTTGTTTGTCACTTTTACAGGAAGGGAGGAAAAGGGTTTGAAAAAAATGTGATTTTTTTTTTTAAATGGCTCATCAGCATCAGGTCCAGAAAGAGAACAGAGACAGCCTCACTTGCAAAGATATATATATATATATATATATATATATATATATATATATATATATATATATATATATATATATATATATATATATATATATATATATATGTAAATGTGGTGGGGTCAATTGGAAGATTTTGAGGGGGGGGGGTTGAAAATCAGTGCAGATGATTCATATAGCTGTTCATCCCCCACCCCCGCCTCTCCCCGCACGGAGTATTTCATATCTTTCGTCTCGTGTTTAGCTGTGTGCTGAGCCGCTGTTAATTGCAGCCCCAAAAGACATCAGACGGAACCAAAGACAAATTGGAAACACAGATCGGCATGAAAAAAAAAAGTGAAGCCACCACGAGAGTTTCTGCTTCTTGCTCTCCGCAAGATTATTGTTTTTTTCTTTCTCTTTTTTTCCGCTAGAAACAAAATCATCTTTGGCTGGGGAAGTGGTAGAGTTTTGCTTTCCGTCTCGCGGCCTTGAAAATTCATGGGGAAGAGTTTCAACCTGGGTGACTTTAAGATGGGTGGGACTTCCACTCCCAGAATTCCCCAGCCAGACATGTTTTAAGACGGGTGGACTTCAATTCCCAGAATTCCCCAGCCAGCATGCTTTAAGACGGGTGGACTTCAATTCCCAGAATCCCCCAGCCAGCATGTTTTAAGACGGGTGGACTTCAACTCCCAGAATGCTGCAGCCAGCATGCTTTAAGACGGGTGGACTTCAACTCCCAGAATCCCCATCCAGCAATGCTTTAAGAAAGTGGACTTCCACTCCCAGAATCCCCCCAGCCAGCATGCTTTAAGACGGGTGGACTTCCACTCCCAGAATCCCCCAGCCAGCAATGCTTTAAGAGAGTGGACTTCCACTGCCAGAATCCCCCAGCCAGACATGCTTTAAGACGGGTGGACTTCTACTCCCAGAATTCCCAGAATTCCCCAGCCAGCATGCTAGCTGGAAAATTCTGGGAGTTGAAGTCCATCCATTTTTCAGTTGCCGAAGTTCAGAAACACTGCCTCATTTTACGACCTTTCTGGCCGTAGTCGTTAAGTGAATCACCACAGTTCTTTAGTATTACACGGTTGTTCAGTGAATCCGGTTTCCCCGTCGACTTTGCTTGTCCGAAGGTCGCAAAGGGGGATCACGTGACCGTCATAAGTACGAGCCAAGTGCCTGAGTTTTGATCACGTGACCCTGGGGAGGCTGCAACAGTGGTCAGTGGGGAAAATGGCCACAAGTCACTTTTTTAGGGCCATTGTCACTTTGAACAGTCACTAAACGAACTGTTGCAAGTCGAGGACTTCCTGTAGAGAAGCGGATTATGTTAAATGCAGACAGGTCTGGGTTTTTTTTCCCTATACCGCCTGCAAATCCCAATTTGAGCAAATTTCAACCAGTAGTAAGAGAACGTGAAATCTTCCTTCCTTCCTTCCTCCCTCCCTCCCTTCCATTTTTCCTTCTTTCCCCTTTCCTTCCCTCCCTCCCTCCATCCCTTCTTTTCTCTGTCCCCATCATCTCCTCCCTCCCCCCTCCCTCCTTCCTTCCTTCCATCTTTCCTTCGTCCTCCTTTCCTTCCCTCCCTCCCTCCCTCCCTCCCTCCCTCCCTTCTTTTCTCTGCCTCCATCATCTCCTCCCTCCCCCCCTCCCTCCTTCCTTCCTTCCATCTTTCCTTCGTCCTCCTTTCCTTCCCTCCCTCCCTCCCTCCCTTCTTTTCTCTGCCTCCATCATCTCCTCCCTCCCCCCTCCCTCCTTCCTTCCTTCCATCTTTCCTTCATCCTCCTTTCCTTCCCTCCCTCCCTCCCTCCCTTCTTTTCTCTGTCCCAATCATCTCCTCCCTCCCTCCTTCCTTCCTTCCTTCCATCTTTCCTTCTTCCCCCTTTCCTTCCCTCCCTTCCTCCCTCCCTTCTTTTCTCTGTCCCCATCATCTCCTCCCTCCCTCCCTCCCTCCCTCCTTCCTTCCTTCCTTCCTTCCATCTTTCCTTCTTCCCCCTTCCCTCCCTTCTTTTCTGTCCCCATCATCTCCTCCCTCCTTCCTTCCTTCCTTTCATCTTTCCTTCTTCCCCCTTTCCTTCCCTCCCTCCCTCCCTCCCTTCTTTTCTCTGTTCCAATCATCTCCTCCCTCCCTCCCTCCTTCATTCCTTCCTTCCATCTTTCCTTCTTCCCCCTTTCCTTCCCTCCCTCCCTCCCTTCTTTTCTCTGTCTCCATCATCTCCTCCCTCCCTCCCTCCCTCCTTCCTTCCTTCCATCTTTCCTTCTTCCCGCTTTCCCTCCCTCCTTTCCTCCCTCCCTCCTTCCTTCCATCTTTCCTTCTCCCCTCTTTCCTTCCCTCCCTGCCTCCCTTCTTTTCTCTGTCCCCATCATCTCCTCTCTCCCTCCCTCCCTCCTTCCTTCTTTCCTTCCTTCTTCCCTTCCTTCCCCTGCCACAATCATGGACAGATTCTCAGCCCCTCACAATGACAAAGAACATAAGAATATCAAAACATGTAAAAGCAGGAGAAGAAATGACAAACTGAAAACCGCTCGGCTTCCCTCCAGCCCTCCCTTCTTCCTCCTCCCCAGCCCCCCTCCCACCCCCCACCCACCCACCCTCCGGGGCAGCGGCCAAGAGGTAGGTACCTCTGCCATGGGCTGCTTGGTGGAGTTGGAGAGCCTTAATTGACATTCTTTATTGTCTTAACTGGCGGCTTTGAACCTATTGCCTTTTTATTTTGTTCCGAGCCAAAGTTCCTTTGCGTCAATGCGCAGCTCTATAAGTTTGCTGAATAAATAACTCCAAAGAATTTCAGCCGTTGCTATGATTCAAAAGCGAGGCCCCTCTATAGAAAGCCACGTTCCGAGCCCTTGACATTTTATTTCCCTTCCCACACGGCTTAAGAGGCCGCCTTTCTCTGCAAGATCAGCTTGTCCACCTCTGACATTTCGTTCTTGTTTTTCCCCCCGATTGTGTGAGAACCACAACTCACAAGCCCCCGTGGATACCTGAACGCTAGGTGTGCCCAGCTTAGCGGAGGAAACATTTTACAAAAGGAATTCTTTGGAGTGGGAAACGGGCTTGGAAAATCGATCTGGTGAGAAGCCAATCGGTTGGGCTCCAAATTTGGGGGGGTCTTTTGGCTGGAAAAGGGAGTGTTACAAGCCCCCCCCCAGGTTCATCTTATGGTCAAATCACTTCCGATGGAATATGGAGGTTCAGGCAGTTCTTCAGAATACATGTGTTCTTCTGACACAGCTCCCCAAAGACGACAAACCCTCCGAAGGGAACTCAAAGATTCCTTTATTAGGAGCACCAGCAGCCCCGGCAAAAAAGTTTCTCTCTCACCGCAGGCTAACAAGTCTGTCCATCCAGAAGATGAATAGTTGTCTGTCCCATCTATTCCTCTCCGCCCCCTGCCTTTGATCCCCAGAGCTAGGGAGGGGCTTCACTAGAAGCAGTGGCTCTTCCGTCCCGAGGACCGGCCCATAGATTTCCACTGCTCTCCTCTCCTCTGACTTCTGTGCATCCATGCATCAGGCACTGGACCCAGCTGTTCCTCCTCTTCCTC
>JAXLNS010000005.1:1695000-1752500 GCA_037215915.1 Pantherophis vulpinus
AGCAGTTTGGCAAAGTGGTTGTTGGAAGAAATCATTAGGGCGGAGAACCGGTTGTTAAATTACTTGAATCCCACCAGTGCTTACACCGTTTTAAAAAAGGGGCGCACAATTTCCTGGGGCTTGAGGGCCACACCAGGTTTTGAGTGGCATGTCAAGGGCCACCACCACACCCTACAAACAGATGGGTCAAAGAGGTGGGATTTTAAGAAGTGGATTCTGTAAGAATTAATGGATCTCTTCGGCTTTTAAAACCTATTAATTCTGCCCAAGGCAGGAAAAAAAAAAACCCATATGTTTGTCCCCAGGAGATTAAAAAAGAAAGAAAGAAAGAAAGAAAGAAGAAAGAAAGAAAGAAAGAAAGAAAGAAAGAAAGAAAGAAAGAAAGAAAGAAAGAAAGAAAGAAAGAAAGAAAGAAAGAAAGAAAGAAAGCCATGCCAGATGCAGTTTGCACCCTGCTTTAAAACCCCGGTATTGTGCCGTAAAATAAAAATTAAGGCTCATCAGTCAAGATAAAAAAGACATTTAAAGCCCAATGCATTATCTGTGTGATAAAGGCGAGGACACTGATCAAATATTAACTTCAGGAAAGCGAGATTTTCTTGTTTTTTGCAGTCTGGGTGCTCCAACACCGGAGGCTTTTAAAAAGGACAGTCACTTGTCTGAAATGGCATACAGGGTCTCCTGCTTGAGTAGGGGGGTTGGACTAGAAGACCTCCAGGGTCCCTTCCAACCCCTGTTATTCTGTTATTCAAAGGACAGGCTAAATGGACTCCTGAGTCCTTTTTTCTGCTTATATAGATTTTCTGTTTATATAGATTTCTCTCCCTATTGATCAATGAGATCCAGGAGCTGTTCACCCAGCTGTGGTGCTGAAACAGCAGCCAATTCCACAACTAAAACGCCTCTATTTGGCCAATGACTTCAGAATCAGAATAGAGCTGGAAGGGACCTTGGAGGTCTTCTAGTCCAGCCCCCTGCTCAAGCAGGAGACCTTATACCATTTCAGACAAGTGACTGTCTACTCTCTTCTTAAAAACCTCCAGTGATGGAGCACCCATAACTTCTGGAGGCAACATCTGTTCCACTGATTAATTGTCCTCCCTGTTAGGAAGTTTCTCCTTAATTCCAGGTTGCTTCTCTCCTAGATGAGTTTCCATCTGTTGCTTCTTCTCCTGCCTTCAGGTGCTTTGGAGAATAAGTTGAACCCCAACTCTTCTTTGGGGCAACCCCTCAAATACTGGAATACTGCTGTCATGTCCCTCCTAGTCCTTGTTTTCTCTAGACTGGCCAAACCCAAATCCTGCAACCCTCCTTCCTATGTTTTAGTCTCCAGGCCTTTAATTGTCTTAGTTGCTCTTCTTTGCACTTTTTCCAAAGTCTCAACATCTTTTTTTGTAATGTGGGGACCAAAACTAGATGCAGGTGCGGCCTTACTAAGTCTTTATAAAGCGGTACTCATACTTCATGTGATTTTGATTCTATGCCTCTGTTTAGGACTTTTATTAGCTTTTTTGGCTGCTTCCCCACACGGCTGGCTCACGTTTAAGTGATTGTCCACTTGTTGAGTTTTGGCTCCGCTCTTCTTTCCTTGGCTGGAAATTCATGAATTTTCCCTGCAAGCCAGTTCCTGTTCATAGCGCATCCACGAACCTCAACTAGCGGTCAGAAGACATGCTGAAAATTCTTTAATTTCACAACGTGTAGCAGATTTAACTATAGTTTCAATTGGGAAAATGGGACCATCCTAGACCAAGCCAAGTCCAAAAATGCCAGGGAATTTCTAGAAGCCTGGCCCTCTTGACAAAGTAGCCATCAATAGACACATAGAGATAAATGACATGTATAGACTACGCAACCAGCCCAAATGGGAACCCTAGCAGCTCTCCACCAGCAACAAGTACCCAGGTCAGCAAAGATTAACTCCAGGGTTAACATCAGACCAACAGTCAAATAAACAACACCCCACTCAGGAAATGGCCAAAGAAGCCAACAGGAAAGAGCCCAACCGAAGGATCTCTCAGACCGTCCCCATCCACACAGACAGGCAAGGCACCAGAATATAGAATAGAATTTTTTAAAAAAAAATTGATTTATATGCTGCCCTTCTCCGGAGACTCAGGGCGGCTTACAATGCGTTAAGCAATAGCCTTCATGCTTTTGTATATTTATACAAAGTCAGCTTATTGCCCCCACAAACTGGGTCCTCAATTTACCCACCTTAGAAAGGATGGAAGGCTGAGTCGACCTTGAGCCTGGTGAGATTCGAACTCGCAGTAATTGCAGGCAGCTGGATGTTAAATGCTGCCTTAGGAGGCATTAGCCTCCTACGCCACTCAAGCTCTTAATTCTTTATTGCCTAAGTGTGATTGGAATAGGTGCATAAACTCTCAGTGTACATACAAGCAATAAGTGATAAATCATGATCATAGTCATCGTAAAAATACATTGATCATACTAGCACTGATGATGTTAACCTAGTTTGGGTCATGGAATGTCTGTAAGAAAACAAGCAAGCTCAAAGAGCACCACGGAACCCATAGTTCTTTTCCTCCTCCTCCTCCTCCTCCTCCTCCTCCTCCTCCTCCTCCTCCGCCTCCTCCTCCTCCTCCTCCTCCTCCTCCTCCTCCTCCTCCTCCTCCTCCTCTTCCTCCTCCCTGCAAACTTCCCTCCCTTCTAGCACTGACGATGTTACCTAGTTTGGGTCATGAAACTTCTGCAAGAAAACCCCATTTTAATCCTGAACTACAAATATTCTCCTGTATTGGTTCCCATTCGTTCCCCTCTCTCTGTACTTGAGCACCTCCTGATGGCAGCTTTTGGAGCAAAGGAGGTTTTGCACTCTGCAAATGCGATCATCAATGCATCGGGCTTTGATGTAAACTCTACCTGGAGTATGCTGGGAAACTTTGCAAAGGCCCTCCTGGCCACGGCTGCCACCTGTTTTTCCATCAGGAGCTGCGAGTCCAGGAGGATCACCTGGGGCACGGAATTGCTCAACAAGCTAACAGTAAAAAGCCCAAAATTACTCCCACCCAACACCGACAGGGCAAACCACTAGAATATAAATGGAGAGCAAACCCCATTCCCCACCAACACTGATGATGTTCCCTAATTGGGTCATGAAATGTCTGCAAGTTCAGAGGGCATCTAAGGATTTCACAGTCCTCCTCCTTCTCCTCCTCTCCTTCTCTTTCTCATTCCCTCCTCTTTCCTTCCTCCTCCTTATCCTCTTTCTCCCTGCAAACCCCACTCTCTTCTAGCACTGATGGTATTACCTAGTTGAGTCATGAAGCATATTCAAGAAAGCAACCATGTTCAGAGTGCACCAAGGATCCCTCAGTCCTCCTCTTCCTCCTCATACTGATGATGTTACCTAGTTAGGTCATGAAACGTCTGCAAGAAAACGACCAAGTTCAGAGAGCACCAAGGACCCCACAGTCCTCCTCCTCCTCCTCCCCATAAAACCCCACTCCTGTCTAGCACCGATGATGTTACCTAGTTGGGTCATGAAAGGTCTTCAAGACAACAACCAAGCTCAGAGAGCACCCGAAGACCCCACAAGATTCCACGCTCTTGACTTTTCGATCCTCCACTGGACACCCCTGTCTTGATGGATCCCCAAACTGGGATCCAGACTGCAGAATGCAGAATTTAGAAGGGATCCTCTTGGAAGAAACTTCTTGGTTTCCAGCTCATCTCTGCAAGTGTGCAAGAACCTTGCTCAGGGTTCTCCACCACAATTTTGCAATTCGGAGTCTTTATGTTGCTTTTCACGTCACCATGTTTTCAATGTCACCAGTGACGGTGGGTGCTTAGTTCTGAGGAGCAGGGAGATTCAGAGATCATTTTTTTTTTGTTTTGCTGATGGGTGTCCTGGATGTAGGAAGGAAGGAAAATTAAATCCCATCTAGGACATGACAATAATAACGCCCACGCACAACATGAGGCATCAATGTTGAATCAGGATATTTTCCGCCAACTTGACTCATGCAGACCTTTTGATCTCTTGCTGTATTTTATTTTATGGCTCCGTCTTTCATACAACATCCTTCAAGTGGCAGCCGTGGATTATAGCAGCGCTTATATGTTGACAGAAGCTGGACTCGGTTTCTCCTTCTCCTTTTCTTTGCCTCCTCAAAACCTCTGGAAGGAGAACCTCAGGATGGGGATTTTTAGGAAGAGCAAACTTGGGAGACCCCTGTTTCATAGGCAACTTCCTGTTAGATACGTCTTCTGAATTGCTAGCCTTAAAAATTACATTTATGGGGTCCTTGGGGGTCTCTGAGCTGGGTGGTTTTCTTGCAGACGTTTCATGACCCAACTAGGTGACATCATCAGTGCTAGAAGGGAGGAGGGTTTGAGGAGAGAGGGAGGAGGAGGAGGAGGAGCAGGAAGAGTCCTTGATGCTCTCTTTGCTGGATTGCATTCCTTGCAGATGTTCTATTTTTATTTTTTATTTATTTATTTATTTTTATATGCCGCCCTTCTCCAAAGACTCAGGGCGGCTTACAATGCGTTAAGCATTGTTGCTTAAGTAAGTTGCCGTACCCCATTTCTCTGTAGCTTCTCCTAAAGGAAAACTATTTTTGCTTTTAGGAATAAATATTTTTTTTCTTTCCTCCCAGCTGTCTGGCTCTCATTTTTATTTATTCTTGCGCAACCCCGGCTCGTGTTAGAACCCCAAGTTATTCTTCTAACCCGTTGTATCTTTGAGCAGTCACTAAAAGAAAGAGCCTGGTGGCACAGTAGACTAAACTACTGTTAAAGTAGCACTTAGCTGCCAGCTGCCTGCAATTACTGCGAGTTCAAATCTCACCAGGCTCAAGGTTGACTCAGCCTTCCATCCTTCCGAGGTAGGTAAAATGAGGACCTGGTTTGTGGGGGCAATAAACTGACTTTGTATAAAAAAGAACACCGCTTAGGGGGGGCCAAAAGCCCTACTAAGCAGGTATATACAAAAAGTATGACGGCTATTGCTTAAAAAGCATTGTAAGCCGCCCTGAGTCTCCAGAGAAGGGCGGCATATAAATCAAACTAATAAATAAAATAAATAAACGAATGGCTGTAAATCGAGAATGACCTGTCCTGAGGCTTCCTTAATCCAGATCATCGGCTAAAAATATTTTAACCCATCTTCCAAGATGCCCAACAAGCAACCTGGCCCAAACTTGGGGAGCCAGACTCTCAAGCAGATGTGGAGATGGAAAAATTGCAGGGTGGTGGTGTCTGAATTTTTTTCCTGGACAGTTTGATAAAGCAAGGACTAGAAGGACAGTCGACAGCCGGGAAGAAATATCTTTCCAATTTGCAAATTAATCCGGTGCCTAATGTGTCATCTTAGCTTCCGGCATCTGTGTCTGGAGAGGTGCAAAACCTTCACAGCCTTTTCCATTCAGAGGCTGATGAATGAATTGATATTTTGGACAGTGACATCCATCATCCCCGGGAATGTTAGGCTGTTGCTTAATGACCTCCAGAGCTAACGGATTCATCTCTTATCTCGGCTCCGCTTCTTCACCCTTGACAAAAGGCTGGCTGGATGATTAAAGATCTGGCCAGAGATGACCCAAAGATAGCTTGTTCCTTCTTTTCAAAGCCACTCGCTGTCCACCGGACTTGAGAAGATTAAAATTGGAGAAGGCGTAAGATGGATGGTCTAAAGCCAAGGGTGTCCAACCTTGGTCACTTAACAGAGTAACAGATGAACAGGGTTGGAAGGGACCTTGGAGGTCATCTAGTCCAACCCCCCTCCCCACCCATGCAGGAGACCCTACACCATTTCTGACAGAGGGCAGTCCAGTCTCTTCTTGAAAGCTTCCAGGGATGAAGCTCCCACAACTTCCGAAGGCAACTTCTGTTCTGTTGATTGATTGTTCTCACTGTCAGGAAATTTCTCCTTATTTCCAGGTTGAATCTCTCCTTGATTAATTTCCATCCGTTGTTCCTTGTCCGGCCTTCAGGTGCTTTGGAAAATAGTTTGACCCCCCTCCTCTATTCTGGGATTGACGTCTGCCAGTCTTCAAGTGGCCAAAGTTGGACATCCCTACTTCAGATAATCTCTCCAAAACTGTAGCTCCAAAATAAGCTACAAGGACATACTCCTAAATTGTCCTAAATTCATAGAATAGAGTAGAATAGAATAGAATAGAATAGAATAGAATAGAATAGAATAGAATAGAATAGAATAGAATAGAATAGAATAGAATAGAATAGAATAGAATTAGGAATGGAATGGAATGGAATGGAATGGAATGGAATGGAATGGAATGGAATGGAATGGAATGGAATGGAATTCTTTATGGACCAAATGTGATTGGACACACAAAGAATTTTGTCTTTGGTGCACACACTCTCAGTGTACATAAAAGAAAAGATACGTTCATCAAGAATCATAAGGTCAATGAGATTTCACTCTAATTATATATTCCACTAGCTTTTCCAGGAAAGATGTTAAAATAAGATGGGGAAAATGTCCTGTATCCTTGCAATCCTTTTATAAAAATTAGAATTACACTGGCTATTTTTCAGCCCTGATTAAACACTGGTTTTGGGGAGAAATTACATACAGAGATGATGATATGATATGATATGATATGATATGATAGATTAGATTAGATTAGATTAGATTAGATTAGATTAGATTAGATTAGATTAGATTAGATTAGATTAGATTAGATTAGATTCCTTACTTTAACTGTGAAAGAATCTTGGGTGGATAGGAGGATTTGTTTATTTTTAATTTTATATCGTGTTTCATCTGTTGATGCTTCCAGTTGCCCAATTTTTTCAGTTCAATCAACTTCAGTCAAATTCAATCAGATCAATTCAGTTCCCTGGTAGGAAAAAAATCTCCTGCAAATCTGTTGCCAAATGTGTAGATTAATTCAAATAATCCCTTTAGTTTCTCTGCAATTTCTTATCTCTGCTTAACAGATGCCCGGTGCCTTCTCATCCCAAATGGATATAAGAAGGTTCCCGATTCATATTTATATTAAACATCTTTAATCTTATTCCTAGTGGGCTTCAGTTTTTTGTTTTTTTTTTCATCTTTTACTGTCTACTGGATGGGAGGAGGGTCATTTTCATTCTTTCATTCCCCATTTCTCGTGGTTACTCTGTCCTACTTCATTAATTGGCTGGCCTCTTCCTTGAATTGGCGTATCTGGAGATTGGCTGAAGATCCAGAAGGATCTCAACAGATTTGAACTAACAAAGTGAAGTACAATCATGAGAAAGGTAAAGATCTACTAACTAGGCAAGAAAAATCAAATCCACAGTACAGGTAGTCCTCCACTTACGACCGCAATTGAGCCCAAAATTTCTGTGGTTCAGTGTGATGTTCGTTAAGTGAGTTTCATCCCGTTTTACGACTTTTCCTGCCACGGTTGTTAAGCGAATCTGCCTTCCCCGTTGACTTTGCTTGTCAGAAGGTTGCAAAAGGTTGCAGTTGCCAAGCGACTGAATTTTGATCACGCTGCAAAGATCCTAACTGTGAAACGATGGTGATGAGTCACATTTTTCAGTGCCATTGTAACTTTGAACAGTCATTAAATGAACTGAGGGATAGAAACAGGGATAGAGGAATGAAACAGAGGGATAGAATCAAGATCACGTGAAGGGTTAATACCACTTTATAAGGCTTTGTTAAGGCCACACTTGGAATAATGCATCCAGTTTTGGTGGCATTATTCAATGCCATCTTTTTTCGATGTAAAAAAGATGTTGAGACTCTAGAAAGAGTGCAGAGAAGAGCAACAAAGAGGATTAGGGGGCTGGAGGCTAAAACATATGAAGAACAGTTGCAGGAACTGGGCATGGCTAGTTTAATGAAAAAAAGGACCAGGGGAGACATGATAGCAGTCTTCCAATATCTCAGGGGCTGCCCCAAACAAGAGGGAATCAACCTATTCTCCAAAGCACCTGAAGGCAGGGCAAGAAGCAATGGATGGAAACTAATCAAGGAGAGAAGCAACTTAGAACTAAGGAGAAATTTCCTGACAGTGAGAACTATTAACCAGTGGAACTACTTGCCTCCAGAAGTTGTGAATGCTCCAACATTGGAAGTTTTTAAGAAGAGGTTGGATAACCATTTGTCTGAAATGGTGTAGGGTTTCCTGCCTAAGCAGGGGGTTGGACTAGAAGACCTCCAAGGTCCCTTCCAACTCTGTTATTCTATTCTATTCTATTCTATTCTATTCTATTCTATTCTATTCTATTCTATTCTATTCTATTCTATTCTATTCTATTCTATTCCATTCCATTCCATTCCATTCCATTCCATTCTATTCTAAACTGTTGTAAGTCAAGGACTATCTGTAGAGAATAGGTGACACCAGGCTCAACAGTAGCCATTGCAAGAGAGATCTTGGAGTCCTAGTGGACAATCACTTAAACAGGAGCCAGCCGTGTGCAGCAGCTGCCAGAAAGGCCAATCTTAGGTTGCATTAACAGAGGGATAGAATCAAGATCACCTAAAGTGTTAGTACCATTTTATAATGCCTTAGTAAAATCACACTTGGAATATTGCATCCGGTTCTGGTTACAAGTGGTTTGCCATGCCAGTGTGGGTGGGAGTCTGGTGTTGTTGTTTTTCTTTGATAGTGCCTTGATTAGAGTATTGTTTTCTGCTTGATTATTTGTCTGGGTTTAATCCCTGCTTATCTGGGTGTTGGCTGCGGGAGAGAATATGTTCTGATCTTTTGATTTCCTCCTTAGCTTTTTTTATTGTCTCTTTTGAATGCTGTGTAAATGTGATTTATCTCTGTGTTCCTATTGATGGTTGGTTTATCTGACTGCCAGGTTTCCAGGAATTCCCTAGGATTTTGGATTTGGCTATGTCTAGGATGCTCAGGGCTTCCAGTTGAAACTCTGGCTGAATCTGTGCGTGTGTTGTGAGATTATGGAGTCTCTTCAACCCTGAACTACATATATTCTCTTATAACGGTGCCCTTTGATGGAGGGTTTAAACAGTATTTTGGACCTACTAAAGTGGTGGATTCCTGCCCAGGCAGAAGGTTGTGGCTGGAAAATCTCCAAGGCCTCTTCCATTCTGAATTTCCATCTGTAAAACTCTTCTCCCCAAAATGCAAATGGCCTGGATTTTATTAGTAGTTTTATGCTTCATTATAAAAAAACCCTCTAAAATGCCAAATGGACTCTGGCCATAAATCTTAACAACAGGTTTTTTTTTGACAAGCCATTCATCCAAGAGAAAGGAAAAGCAGGAGCAGATCATGATCCCCACCACAGGTGAGGAGAGACTCTATTTGAAGAGGAGAAACTGCCCAAAATCTCACTTAGCTTTGTCTCTTCTGACCTAAAGACTTTTTCAGGTCTAGTCTGAAGAAGGAGACTTGCGTCTTGAAATTAGACCTTTCCAATTTGCAGACAATACGAAGCTGGCAGGAGTAGACAACACCCTAGAAGACAAGCTCAGGATCCAAAAAGATCTTGACAGACTTGAAAAATGGGCCGCGTCCAACAAAATGAAATTTAATGTGGAGAAATGCAAGGTTTTTAACACCTGGGCAGGAAAAACCAAAGCTACAAGTACAGATTAGGCGAAACCTGGCTCAACAACAGTCACTGGGAGAGGGACCTTGGAGTCCTACTGGACGATCCCTTAAACATGAGCCAGCCGTGTGCGGCAGAAGCCAAAAAAGCTAACACATTCCTTGGTTGCATAAACCGAGACATAGAATCAAAAACACGTGAAGTATTAATATCGCTTTATAAAACCTTGGTAAGGCCACACCTGGAATGCTACATCCAGGTTTGATCACCATGTTACAAAAAAGAGTTTGAGACTCTGGAAATAGTGCAGAGAAAAGCAACAAAGAGGATTAGGGGGCTGGAGGCTAAAACATACAAAGAACGGTTGCAGGAACTGGGTATGTCTAGTCCAGTGAAGAGAAGGACCAGGGGAGACAGGATAGCATCTTCCAATATTTGAGAGGCTGCCACAAAGACCAGGGGTCAAACTGTTTTCAAAGAAATGAGAAAGGATGGAAACTAACCAAGGAGCGTAGCAACCTAGAACGGAGGAGAAAATTCCTAACTTCGAGAGCAGTCAACCGATGGAACGACTTGCCTCCAGAATAGAGCAACTTTAGAAGTTTTGGAGGCTTTCAAAAAGAGACTGGGCATCCATTTATCTGAAATGGTATAGGATATACCATGGATGGCTAACCTTCTCCGGATCGAGTGCCCAAAGCACATGGGCACATGCGAGAATGTGCAAATGCATGCCCAAACCCCCAAAATGCAATGCGTGGCCCCTCCTCATATACCCCACCCCCCATGCATGTGTGCGTGCCCCACCCCTCACACATGCACAGCAGAGACCCGAAGACCAGCTGGGAGGCACGTGCCCGTGCGTGGCAGAGCTGAACTGGGGCAACAGCTCGTGTGCCATCAGAGAGGGCGCTGTGTGCTACCTCTGGCACGCGTGCCACAGGTTTACCATCACGGGGATATATTGCTCAAGTGAGGGGGGTTGGACTAGAAGACCTCCAAGGTCCCTTCCAGCTCTATTATTCTATGTTCTATGAAACTGTCCGTCTCCTCTCCTCTCTTCTTTTCTCTTCTCTCTCCTCTCTCTCCCTGGATCTTGAACGCTGTCCAGCTACGGTGATTTTTCATTCACTTATCAGAGCCAAATTTATCTCCCCACATCTGTGAAGGCAGCCGAGCAGAATAAGAACGAATGAGAAACGGTTCTCCACTCGAGTGTGGGGCCAAAGGCAGAAAAAAAACCTCCCTGAGATGGTGTTTTTCATCTCTCAGGATGAAAGCAACCCAGACATACACACACAAACACACAAACACACAAAACCAAGAAGCTCTCAAGAACGGCTAGGGAATTCTTTGGGGAGAAGAGAAACCTCCAGAATGAGAGGGAAGGAAGAAACGTCAGTAATCCTTTGCTTGACTAGTCGGATGTCGTGATCTCAGGGAAACCGGTTCCAATTCAGATCAAGGGATAAACTGTTTACCTGCTTCAGGTGAATCTACGGACAGGTGGCACAGGTGAGGGGGAAGGGAAGGGCATCAGCTCGAAAGCAAAGAAAGGGCCAGCTCAGTTTGGAGAACGACGGAGAGAGACGTTGGTCTCCCCCTTCAGCTGGAGGTGGGGGGTGGGGGGGTCTAAAAAGTCAAGATGGCAGACATGAGGTGGGATGGAAACTTCACCTTTTTTTCAGGTGTGTTTCTTCCGTGGCACATCTTGACTTTTATATCATACTTTGTGGGCCTTTTCTCACAACAACCTTGTCAGGTAGGTTGGGCTAAGTGAGAGAGACCAGGTGGACTTCATGCCTAAGGCAGGACTAGAATTCACCATCACCTGGTGATTGGCCCAAAGTCACCCAGCTGGCTTTCATGTTTAAGGCGGGACTAGAACTCACTGTCACCTGGTGATTGGCCTAAAGTCACCCAGCCAGCTTTCATGCCTAAGGCAGGACTAGAACTCACTGTCTCCTAATGACTGGCCCAAAGGCACCCAACCAACTTTTATGCATAAGTCAGGACTAGAACTCACTCAAAGTCTTTCTTACCTAAGTCGGGACTTAGAAATCGCTTGTTTCTAGCTGGTTGCCTTTAACCACTAGACTAGATTGTGTCTGGAATTGCTGCTGTGACTCTCTGCCGTTCCTACTTAGGGCTGAAGGCCAATCAAACCTTGTCTGGTGCTTGGCTTGTGAAGACCCAACAAGCGCAGTTTCCTTTGGGATGTTTGTCCAGCTTCTGAGGCTACCCTTCTGTTGTAGGATCTCCTGGTAGTCTCTTATCCCAGAACCAAACCGGAATTTCTCTTCTTAGATGGTTCCCCTTTAAGCCATTCGCCTCAGCTCTTCTTCCCAGTTGGGAATCGAGGAATTGGATTGGGATTGAAATTCCAAATTTGCTGCTTTTGCTTCTGTTTTTGATTAATCCCTCTTTTTCCGTCCTTCCAGAGATGCCGTCCTTCAGCAGAAGAGGGTGGCCTGCAACGGGCTGCCATTGGCCGAGCTGCAGGGCAAGCCGGTGGCCGGCTTGGCTGCCCCCTTAGCCGCCGGCAAGCAAGGTAAGGAATTGACGGATTCACTTTACAACAAAAGAGTTTGTCAAATTGGGCCTGACTCGCTTAACAGTTGCCTCGTTTAACAACGGAACTTCTGATCCCCAATCACGGTCATAAATCAGGAACTGTGACGTAAGTTGACGGCGTTAGTTGTCTAGGATTGAATAACGTCAGTTTCTTCCTTTGGGCTAATTATTTAATTTAATTATTTAATTCTTCCTCCTTTTTTTCTCCTTTTTTTTTGCAGTGTTAATCAATCCTTTGGTGGACAAGAGTTCGGGGACCGTGGTCTGTGTTATCCTAGTGAGTATCTGGGGGTGGGTGGGGGGAAAGTCCCCGGAAAACAGAGTTAGTGACACGTAATGTCATCGTCATAAAGGTGTCCTTAGGGAGGGGAGGGCAGAAAAGGTCAAGATGGCAGCTCACAAGCCACTTGGCAATCAAAACCCAGTGTTGTGGCTCCGTTGCCTGAGCCTGGGCTATCGACAGATGCAGACTCTGAGAGTGAGGGAGAGGAGTTGGCAAGGCCTCCCTCTCCAGGACCCTCCTCTCTGGCAATGCCTCCGGAGGACACTGAAGGCCAAACGATAGGCCCAGAGCCAAGCACGTCCCCGCAGCCACAGGTGGACAGTGACGAAGGAGATAAGTGCTGGCTGGACCCTCGGCAGAGGCGCAGGGAGAAGCGTGCGCAGCAGAGGGGAAGGCGTGCCGGAGATTAGCTGAGTCACTGGACCACACCCCACAGGGTATAAATGTGGGTGTGGTGGCCGGTTCAGTTTGTGACGAGCAAAAACTAGAAATAATCCATGATCTCTGCGTTACTGGACTTTGCCTGCTTTATCGGACTGCATTTGGATTAATCCTTGTATTGTTGAAACTCTGCCTGTTTGATCGGATTGCTGGCAGTCTAATCTTTGTTTTGTGTGAGTAAAGTCTGAATTGGCAGCTAGCCACTGGGTTGCTGCCAGTTTTATTTTCAAAGAATTTTGTCGTGTGGCTTATTAACTCCGGGCCGTCTGTGGGGGTGCGTGAGTGGAACGGGGACAGAACACCCAGCTCCTTTTTTTTTAAAAAAAAAAGTGTTCTGGCTGCCATCTTGACTTTTTTGACCTTTACTCCCCTGAGAAGAAGCTTCAACAAACAGTATGAGGTCCTGCCCTGCTGTGTTGCCCAGAGGTGAGCAGCTATGGCGACTTTACAACCTGTGGACTTCAACTCCCAGAATTCCTGAGCCAGCCAGCATGGCTGGCTCAGGAATTCTGGGAGTTGAAGTCCACAGGTTGTAAAGTCACCATAGCTGCCCACCCTGGCCATTGCCTCTCCCTCTAGCAATAACTCTGCAGCTAGGCCAGGGTGTCAGTTAGCGGCCCAACACAGCAGTCCTTGATTTATGACCTGCCACTTAAGTTACAACGGACGTCTACTTGGGAAGAGTACTTACAACCCGGATTCGAAGTTGCAACGATTGCTCCTTGCAATCACATAACGGAAATTAGTGCCGCTTTGTAAAACCCTAATTAAGAGAGACCACACCTGGAATACTGCAACCAATTTTGGTCACCACGCTACAAAAAAGATGTTGAGACTTTTTGGAGAAAGTCTTTCTCTGTGGAGAAAGCTCAGAGAAGAAGAGCAACTGAGTGTCAGCGTCTCAGCACTGACATAGAAAAGGGAGGAGAAGCCTGAACTTTTGCCTGCTAAATCCCTTTGAAGATTCGGTCTCCTCGGGGATGGGGAGGGGGGAGACATTCCTGTGATCTGACGAAGAAGGAATCAGGAGAGTGACTTGGAAGATAGCCAATGAGAAGCAGAGAATTGGGGATCGGAAAGGGAGGGATTGGGGGGGCAAAGGTCAGTACTGACTGTGAAGAGTCATGATAAGATTGCTGTGCTCGAATAAAGAGAAAATTTCCTTAAAGATCGGCAGTTTGGAAGTTCATTTATTTTGAGATAGCATCGAAACTTGACACTGCGATGATCAAAGGCCTGGAGACTAAAACATAGGAAAAACAGCAGCAGGATTTGGGTTTGGCTAGTCTAAAGAGAAGAAGGATCAGGGGAGACATGATAGCAGTGCTTCAGTATTTGAGGGGCTGCCATAAAGAGGAGGAGGTCAACTTTTTTTCCAAAGCACCAGAGGGCAGGACAAGGAACAACGGATGGAAACTAATCAAGGAGAGAAGCAACCTGGAATTAAGGAGAAACTTCCTAACAGTGAGAACAATTAACCAGTGGAACAGCTTGCCACCAGAAATCATGGGATTACTGCTGGTTTTTAAGAAGTGTCAAGTATTTGCAAGCCATTGGCACATGTGTCATATAAACACCAGTGGAGGCAGAGAGTGTCTCCACCCCTATGTGGAAAGGAGGGGCTTACCCTGAGTATAAAACCCCCTCCAACCTTTTCCACCTTGCTCTCTCCATCTCTCTCTTTTCATGTTTGTTCCTCGTAAGACTTGATCTCTGTTGTACATAGTTAATATGATTTATCGTATAAATAAATACATTTAAGACATTTATTTATGCATCTGCCTCTGAACTCTTCCATGCTCCTGGGTGTTTCTACGATCCCAATTCCACAGAATGGTAGCAGAGGATGGTTTCGATCCATCGACCTCTTTTCATGTTTGTTCCTCATGAGACTTGATCTCTGTTGTACATAGTTAATATGATTTATCATATGAATAAATACGTTTAAGACATTTATTCATGCATCTGCCTCTGAACTCTTCTATGCTCCTGGGTGTTTCTACGATCCCAATTCCACAGAATGGTAGCAGAGGATGGTTTCGATCCATCGACCTCTTTTCATGTTTCTTCCTCATGAGACTTGATCTCTGTTGTACATAGTTAATATGATTTATCATATAAATAAATATGTTTAAGACATTTATTCATGCATCTGCCTCTGAACTCTTCTATGCTCCTGGGTGTTTCTATGATCCCAATTCCACAGAATGGTAGCAGAGGATGGTTTCGATCCATTGACCTCTTTTCATGTTTCTTCCTCATGAGACTTGATCTCTGTTGTACATAGTTAATATGATTTATCATATAAATAAATACATTTAAGACATTTATTTATGCATCTACCTCTGAACTCTTCTATGCTCCTGGGTGTTTCTATGATCCCAATTCCACAGAATGGTAGCAGAGGATGGTTTCGATCCATTGACCTCTTTTCATGTTTGTTCCTCATGAGACTTGATCTCTGTTGTACATAGTTAATATGATTTATCATATGAATAAATATGTTTAAGACATTTATTCATGCATCTGCCTCTGAACTCTTCTATGCTCCTGGGTGTTTCTATGATCCCAACTCCACAAGAAGAGACTGGACAGTCACTTGTCTGAAATGGTATAGGGCAGAGTCTCCTGCTTAAGCAGGGGGCTGGACTAGAAGACCTCCAAAATCACAATGAAAATACAGATAATAACTTTCAGTTTTCTGCAAAACCAGATGCTATAGTGAGCCTTGGTTCACTTCACGACCTTGGCACGTTCACCAAAAAAAGGTGGGGGAAAAAAATCAGGTCAGTTTTACGACCGTCCCGATTTAAGACCATGATGGACAAGCTCCATTAGGATCGTAAATTGAGAACCCCCTGTTAGAGCATGGATTACATCCGAAGAGAGCTCTGGAGGACACCAGGAAGGGAAAAAAACGGGCATACAAAACACAGAAGAAATCCTTGGTTTGTTTCCACGTCAATTTTTTTCTGTTTTATCTTCCGTGGTTTTACGGGGAAGAAAAGGCTGGATGGAGACAGCCGAGATCGATTTTTAACCACGTTTCTTAAGGCTCTCCAGAGCTTCAATGGATTGCTTCTTTCTTGAATTATTGATGCTTATTGATGGATGGATCACAGTCAGAATATCATCCACCTCAGGGTTTCTGGTTATCTTTGAGTTTTGCTCCTTAAATCTTTTGCTCCAGCTGTTTGTTTCCTTTTGGACAAAGATCGATTTTTTGGGGTGGGGGTGGAACAGAATATCTCTCTTATTACCACTGGTTTTATCCCTTCTTGTCTACCCACATTCTCATCCCAGCCGTGGGAGTCCACAGGAAAAGAAATGGGGTGAAAGAAATATCGCCGTCTATGAGCGACAGAGGGGCAGTTAAGAAGTCTGATACATAAACAAACTAAATAAAAAGTAAATATCACACACCTCCTGACCATGGAAATCTTGTCCACTTTGGCTCTAGACTACTGCAATGTGACTTCCATGGGGCTGCCCTAGAGGATGACTTCACTGAACTAGGGCTGCAGAAAAATCTTGGTTTACGTAGGAAGAACCTGGCTAGAGAAGAGAAATACACATAAAGACCTACGAAAAGAAAAGAAAACAAATATATATATATATATATGTTTCTGCGAAACATATATATATATGTTTGATCGCGATATATATATCTGCGATCACACATTGCTCCTAGAAGCACGAATTCGAAAACACCAGCCTGAAGATGACGAATGAGACTTCGTCAAAACGTCACCAAGACACTTCCAATTTTACGTAATTAATACACTAAAATAAAAAAAAACAATTCAATTCAATTTAATTTAATTTAATTAATAAATTAAACTAGTAGTCCTGTTGCACTAGGGTTTTTTTTGGTATGTCTATTAACTAAAATATGAATGAAATGGATTCAAAGAAAAGTAAAACAGAACCATTTAAATTTATTAATTCAAAAATTCCTGTCCTGTCTATTTTGTTTGATCTTTATTGGTTTTAATTCCTTAGCTTTATCTGTGGCCCATCTCAGTAACAGCAACTCCAGCTAGGGAATTCTGGGAGTTGAAGTCCAGCCATCTTAAAATGCCAAGGTTAAGAACCGGTCTTGGTCTAGGACAGGGGTCTCCAGCTGTTCTGCCCCAGCTACGGACCCTAAAGAACGCAGCACAAGTCCATACAAACCTTAGTTTACTAATTAAGGACTACTAATGAGCCTTCTTAGTAGTTGTTCGAATACAAGTACAGTTTAAATCAGTCTTTTCTGAACAAGGGCTGTTAATTTAACTTCATTTAACAGCTGACAAGAATCCAAAGAATAATAACTCAATTCTGAGGCACAGTATTTCAGATAACCGTAATCTTAAACTGTGGTTGGCCAAATGCCCAGAAGCAATTTGCAGGAAAACTGACAAGAGAGAAACAAGAGCCAAATCAAACGTTTCTGGAATTAAGACGCGAAGGAATGTGAACGAAGTTGTTCCCTACAAATTGCTTCAGTCGGTGTTCCTCCTTAAATAGGCTAAGGGAGTGGCCAATTAGCCCCAAGCCTTACTCTCGAGGAGACCTCCTCCTGAGGAGCCACTCCTGCCTTTTTGCAGCTCTGTGCACCTGTGCATCGAGAAGAGGCTCCTCCTCTTAGTCCTCTTCACTTAAAGGAGCTTCTGGAGGTTCTGAAGGCCCTGGCTGAATCCCCGCCTCTGGCACCACATCTTCTCCAGCCTCCTCACTGTCCGACTCGAGCGCCGGCTGCACAGGCTGCTGGCGCAGCACCACACCAGCCTCCTCGCTATCGGAATCGGCTACTAGCTGCACAGGCCTCTGATGGGCCATAACACCACCCTTGGCAACTTTAAGACTTATGGACTTCAACTTCCAGAATTTTGGCACCCCAAGGTGCCAAATTCCACCTGTGGATCTCAACTTTGACCACGGGTGGACTCCAACTCCCAGAATTCCTCACCCGGCATCGCAAGCTGGGGGGATTCTGGGAGTTGAAGCCCACCCCTCTTCGAAGTGGCCAAGGTTGGGGAACAGTGCTTTAGAATCGTAGACAAGGATCTAAACCAGGTTTGCCAGCTCCTTCAGCTTATTTAAGAACGTTCTCCAGAACGGGGGTCTCCACTTTAAGACACTTGTGGGCTTCAACTCCCAGAATTCTGGGGAATTCTGAGGAATTCTGGGAGTTGAAGTCCACAAGTCTTAAAGTGGCCAAGGCTGGAGACCCCTGTTCTGATTACAGTGTAATGGGCTTTGTAGTGCTTTGAGTCCTTTTGGCCCCCATTTCCCGCCCTTTGCAATGTCGTTTTGTTAATTTCCACCTGGCCCTCTGCACATGCTCACAATGTGTCCATTCCTCTTTTGATTTCTTTACTTTAATTTCCCCAGGTCTACTGCGGGCAACTTTCGGATTCGGATGAGCAAAACCTTCGGGCTTTAGAGAAGCATGTAAGTAAACCCACCGTTCATAAAATCCTTGGAGAATGTGGGGGCTGGAATCTCTCCCCTTTCCTTCTGCATCCTGACATCACAAAAAAATAAATAAATTACAGGTAAATCTCGACTCACAACCGCAGCTGAGGCCAAAACTCCATCGCCAAGCAAGGAAATTATTAAGTGGTAACTGACTCATACTCATATATATCACGTGATTTGAGACCTTCTGACAAGCAAATTCGGTGAGGAAGCCAGATTCACTTAACAACTGCAGTGATTCACTTAACAACTGCAGTGATTCACTTAACAACTGTGGCAAGGAAGGTCGTAAAAGTGAGGCAAAACTCACTTCACAACTGTCCTGCCTTAACAACAGATATTTGGGGCTCGGTGGCCATCATAAATCGAGGGCTACCTGTAATTTAATCAGTTCTAACTTTTGAGTTAGCTTGCTTCTGTACCCATCAAGTGTCCACGCCAGTTGTATTTTTGTCCATGTGAATGCTCCAACACTGGAAGATTTTAAGAAGAGGTTGGGTAACCGTTTGTCTGAAGTGGTGTAGGGTTTCCTGCCTAAGCAGGGGGTTGGACTAGAAGACCTCCAAGGTCCCTTCGAACTCCGTTATTCTAAATGTTCTAAATATTTACACAGAATGCTTAAACCAGGATTGGTAAAACACTGGAGTTGAGATACAGGCATGGAATCAAAACCACGTGAAGTGTTAGTACCGCTTTATAAAGCCTTAACAAGGCCACCCCTGGAAATCCTGCATCCCGTTTTGGTCCCCACATTACAAAAAAGATGTTGAGACTTTGGGGGAAAAAAAATGCAAAGAAGAGCAACTAAGATGATTAAAGGCCTGGAGAAAAAAAAAAAAAAGGAAGAACCCTTGCAGGTTTTGGGCTTGGCCAGTCTAGAGAAAAGGAGGACTAGGGGTGACATGATAGCTGTTTTCCAATATTTGAGGGGCTGCCCCAAAGAAGAGGGGAGGGGGTCCACTTATTTTCCAAAGCACCTGAACTGAAGGCAGGACAAGAAACAACAGATGGAAACTAATCAAGGAGAGAAGCAACCTGGAATTAAGGAGAAACTTCCTAATAGTGAGGACAATTAGCCAGTGGAACATCTTGCCACCGGAAGTTGTGGGTGCTTCATCACTGGAGGTTTTCAAGATGAGATTGGACAACCACCTGTCTGAAATTGCATCGGGTTTCCTTCTTGAGTAGGGGGCTGGACTAGAAGACCTCCAAGGTCTCTTCCAGCTCTATTCTGATTCTGGATCTAGGTTGGAGTTCCCAGGCAAATGCACCCTTGTGGAAACCGAGGCAAGGTGGTGAATTATTATTATTATTATTATTATTATTATTATTATTATTATTATTAATAATAATAATAATAATAATAATAATAATAATAATAATAATAATAGTAATAATAATTTTATTTCTATACCGCCCTTCTCCCGAAGGACTCAGGGCGGTGTACAGCCTATTTAAAACAGAATCAACATCAATTTAAAATTAATTTAAAAATATTAAATAAATTTGGCTTTTAAATAAATTTGAATTAGGTACCCAGCATTGTGTGAATGTAGCCAAGAGGGCTTCCTCGTGTCCCAATGAGTTATTTAGCCCTCTTTCAGCTAGACAGGGTTGTTTTATGACTTCTTCATTTGTGAACGTGGTTTTTTTTTCCAGATCCTGGTGTCCTACAAGCGTCTCCAAAGCCTTCGGAAGTTGCAGTCTTGCCAGACCAAACCTGTGGAGCCGCCCAGGAGCAGCTACAGCGAGTTGGACAGCAAGATCCTGCAGTTGTGCGGTAAGGACGGACAGATGGCCGGCCAAGAGGTTGAAGGGGAAGGAGGGACCATCATTAACCAACTTTGTATGCAGGTGGTCCTCAATTGACTCAGGAATTCTGGGAGTTGAAGTCCGCAGGCCACAAAGGGGCCGTAGTTCCCCAGCCCTGATTAAAGGAACGAAGCAAACTTTGCCGGTTATTAAACAGGAAATCCTCGACTTACAACCAGTGGTGGGATTCAAATGATTTAACAACCAGTTCTCTGCACTAATGACTGGCTGGGTGGGCGTGGCCATGATGGGCGTGGCCAGGCAGCAGTCCTGCACCCCACTGGGAGCAAAAATGGGCCGCAGGGGGACACCCCCTCCCGTGCCCCGTTTTGGGCATAGGAGGCCTCCCTGCACTTATCTGGGAGCCAAAATGGAGTGCGTGGGGATTCCTGAAAGGAGCAGGCCAGCAGCAATTTAACAACCAATTCGCCCGAACCGGCCCGAACCAGCTGAATCCCAGCACTGCTTACAACCATTCGATTAGTGTTTAC
Source organism: Pantherophis vulpinus (assembly GCA_037215915.1). NCBI lineage: Eukaryota > Metazoa > Chordata > Lepidosauria > Squamata > Colubridae > Pantherophis > Pantherophis vulpinus. Next base: position 1,715,581 of record JAXLNS010000005.1, read on the forward strand.
TCAAAGTTATAACGGCATTGAATAAAGTGACTGATGACCGGTTTCCACACTTATGACCATTGCAGCATCCCCTGCGGTCACATGATTAAAATTCGGACGCTTGGAAACTGACTCGTATTTACGACCGTCGCAGTGTCCCGGGGTCACGTGATCCGCTTTTGTGACCTTCTGACAAGTGACGTCAATGGGGAAGCCGGTTTTGCTTAACCACCGTGTTCCTGGCTTAAGAACTGAATGGATTCGCTTAACGACGGGGGGGAGGAAGGTCGTAAAACGAGGCAGTGCTCCCTTAAAAACAGAAAATGGGGGCTGAATTGTGGTCATAAGTCAGGGGCCACCTGTATCCGTATTTGCCGCGTTGCGTAATTCAGTCTGTCGTATATAAGGAACCTGTCTCGTTTTTATTATACGTGGGCATGGCTGAACATTTCACTTCTTGTTTTACATCGCCGTGCCACTGTTTATGGGCGATGTGTGCCACCCGGTGTTGTGTGTCGAGCGTGCCAACTTTGTCATTCCAATCACTCAACCCGTAAAATCTGCATCTGTTGCCTTTCAGGGGAGCTGTACGATCTGGATGCAGCCTCCCTCCAGCTCAAAGTCATTAATTACGTGAGTAATTAGCATTTTCTGAGTGTTGATCAGCCCCGGATGGAGCCATAACGGGTTTTCTGCTTGATCCTTCCTTTAAAAAATGGGGCCGGACCTATCCCACCGCCGGGGAATTCTGGGCGTTGAAATCCACTCACCTTAAAGTGGCCGAGGTTGAAAAATCTTAGCTTAGTTTGATTTCTAGATAAAGTTTGACCTCCATACCAGTGGTGGGTTTTTGTTGTTTTTTTTTAATTTGATTTATAGGCCGCCCTTCTCCGGAGACTCAGGACGGTTTACAATGCGTTAAGCAATAGCCTTCATACTTTTGTATATTTATACAAAGTCAGCTTATTGCCCCCACAAACCGGGTCCTCATTTCACCTACCTTAGAAAGGATGGAAGGCTGAGTCAACCTTGAGCCTAGTAAGATTCGAACCTGCAGAAATTGCAGGCAGCTGTGTTAATTACAGGGTGCATTAAACCACTGTACTACTACCGGGTTGCCCCCGGTTCGGACCGGTTCTATAGAACCGGTAGTAAAACTGACGGGAGGCTCCGCCCACTGATCCTGACGACATGAGAAGCGATCTGCGCGAGAGCGATCCCGTTGCAAACCGGTAGTAAAGGTAAGTAGAACCCACCCCTGCTCCACACAAGAGAGGAATAATAAGTCTATAGAACGTAGAACTTTAGGGCCGGGAGGGACCTTGGAGGTCTTGTAGTCCAGCCTTCTGCTCAGTGCAGGAAACTACCATATTGGTCAAACGTCTACGGAGATTCTCCATCATTCAGGTCAAGGTGCTTTTTCAGGAGGCAACTGGACTTTCTGGGTTTTTTTCTTTTGAAGACGTTTTGCTTCTCATTTTTCTCGTCTTCAAAGAAAAAACAAGGAAGTCCTGTTGCCTCCTGAAAAAGCACCTTTGGGGACTACCATACCAGTTAAGTGGTCGTCCAGCCTTTTCTTGAAAACATCCAGTGATGGAGCATCCACAATTTCTGAAGGCAAGTCATTCCACTGGTTAAATGTTCTCACTGTCAGGAAATTTCTCCTTAGTTCTAGACTGGGCCTCTCTTTAATGATCTTCCACCCATTTCTCCAAAGCACCCGAAGGCAGGACAAGAAGCAGCGGATGGAAACTCATCAAGGAGAGAAGAAACCTAGAACTAAGCAGAAATCTCCTGCCAGTGAGAGCAATTAATCAGTGGAACGACTTGCCTCCAGAAGTTGTGGGTGGTCCATCACTGGAGGATTTCAAGAAGAGGTTGGACAACCATTTGTCTGAAATGGTATAGGGTCTCTTGCTTGAGCAGCGGGTTGGACTAGAAGACCTCCAAGCTTCCTTCCAACTCTCTCACACTGTTTGTGCGTTGAAGAATAAGTCAACCTCCTCTATGACAGTCCCTCAAGTATTGGAAGACTGCTATTATGTCACTCCTAGTCCTTCTCTTCATTAAAGTAGATATTCCCAGTTCCCTCAACCGTTCATCATATGTTTCAATCTCGAGACCCTTTGATCATCTCTGTTCATCTCCACGCTATGCTGGTCTTGTCCAAGACTCTCCATGTTTCTTCTTCTTCTTCTTCTCCTCCTCCAGCTAAAGCAGGAGACCCAGTCTCAATGTTGCTGTCTTCTCTTGGTCTCAGAGGACAACAATCAGCTCTTCTGTCAGGTGGGTGAGATCCCTTTGGACAAAGTCTTCGCTATCACTTCCTTGTACGACACCTTCGAAGGAGATCCCGAACCCCATTGGCTATTCAACGTGAATCTGCCCTTTGGGTTTTTTTTCCCAACTTTGCTGGCTGGTATCAGGAATTGTAAAGGTTGTAAATTGAATTCAATAATTCAATTACAATTTTTCATTTGATTTCATTTTATTGTAACTTTAGAAACTTACAGAAAAATTCAGAAAACTTCTTTGTTGCAACTACTTTGGCTCAGAATGGTGTAAGGGATTGCAGAAGTTGTGACCTTAATTTAATTTAAATTAGATTAAGGTCACAACCTCTGCAATACATTTAATAATTAATTTAATTTAATTTAATTTAATCTAACCTAATCTAATCTAATTTAATTATTTAATTTAATTTAATTTAATTTAATTATTTTTTTATTTCATTGTAACATTACAAATTTGCAATCCTCAATATATTCAGAAAATTTTTGTTTGTTAACTTTTTTGGCTCAGAACGGTGTAAAGGATTGCAAAGGTTGTGACCTGAATTTAAATAATATAATATAATATAAAGTGTAATGTAATGTTATGCTAGAATACAATACAATACAATGTTATATTACATTACATTATAATACAATACAATACAATATAATATAATTCTTACAATTTCATTTAACAAGATTACAATATTTGAAATACTTTGCAGTACTTGAAAAGATCAGAAAATACATTTGTTACATTTTATGGCTATATTTATTTACTTATTTAAGGACCAAATTTCTACACCATCTGTGTCACTTAAGAGACTCTGGGAAGTTTATCATAAAAACATACAACAGTATGAAAGAGTAAAAAAAAACAACAACAGAGATTAAAAACAGAATTAAAATCTGTCATCATTCCAGAATCAATAAACTTGATTCTGTGTGTTTAAAATTTGAATTCTATCTCTGGCTCTTTTTCTCAGCCAGAGTCACAGTCCTTACTTTGAACACCACTTTTCAATTGTAAACAGTTTTTTAAGTCTCTGTTGTTCATTTAGCACGGCTCTCTTAGCAGCTAGAAATCAAAATGGAATAAGACCTTGAGTAATCAATTTAGCACTCTCTCCCTCAAAGAAATAATCTCAGTTCAGAAAAGGCTTTTTATCTAATTATTGATCTTACTTCCTGGAATATTTGTGAGATGGGCAGCTATATAAATTGGATGAGATAAAGAGAGACAGACAGACAGACAGACTGGAGAAAGAGATGAATGGTAGCTCAGGGAGAGTAAGAGATGATAGAAGAGAAAGACAAAATAGATTAGATAGATAGATAGATAGATAGATAGATAGATAGATAGATAGATAGATAGATAGATAGATAGATAGATAGATAGATAGATGAGATAGATAGAGATAGATGATAGAGAGTGATGAAGAGAGAAAGAGGATAGAGAGAAAGATGAAGAGAAAGATGATAGATAGATAGACAGATAGATAAGATAGATAGAGATAGATGATAGAAAGAGAGTGATGAAGAGAGAGAGAAAGGATAGAGAGAGATGAAGAGAAAGATAGATAGATAGATAGATAGATAGATAGATAGATAGATAGATAGATAGATAGATAGATAGATAGAGATGGATGATAGATAGATGATAGATAGACAGAGAGAGATGAAGAGAGAGAAAGATAGATGATAGAGAGATGATAGATAGATAGATGGATAGATAAGAGAGAGAAATGAAGAGAGAGATGATAGATAGATAGATAGATAGATAGATAGATAGATAGATAGATAGATAGATAGATAGGTAGATCTAGAAATAGACATTCATAGAGAGAAAGACAGACATATGAGAGAGAGATGATAGAGACATAGGGATAGATAGAGCTAGAGAGAGAGATGGAGAGACAGACATACAGGAAAGAGAGAGATAGGTAGACAGACAGGGAGGGAAGGATGGATGGATAGAGCAGCTTGGCTCCGGGAATTGAGGGTGCTTCACTGCCTTGAGCTATGCTGGTAGAGGAATTCTGGGAGTTGAAGTCCACAAGCCTTAAAGTGGCCACATTTGGAGACCCCTCTTCTTATGGGATGGGAAATGAAAGGGGGAAAATTCAGCAGGGTTTTTTTCTGCCCAGCCCAAATTTTTGTCACTCTTCCTCCCAATGGACTTTATAGGGAACAAACTCCTCCGAAGCTTCCATGTTTCGATGCCATTCCCTTCAGATTCCTTCTCCTTCCTCCACTTCTCAGTTGCCCTCTTCTTCTTTCTTGCAGGTGGTTGGAGATAAAGTCTTGGAGGAGGACATGAGCTTCCCAGTAAGTTGTTAAACCCACCCCTCTCCTTGTGAGGGTCAAGTTGTGATTGCTAATCCTGTCTAAAGTAGTGTCTTCCACACACACGCACACACTAGAAGAAGAGTTTTCAGCCTTAAGAGAGCTCCAAGTTGACCTCATAATGAAAAGAAAATCATTATGGATGGGGCTCCAAAGCCAACCACATGTATCTCAATATTCTTGACAATGTCAGACTGGTTGTAGTGGTCTGTAATGTGTAGAAAGAACAACTTTGAGGAGCAGGAGGAAGACCTGAAACCAAAACAACAGTCAGATAAGAGAAATCTGAGTCCAAAGCAGAAGTGTAATTTGAGAAAGCATCTAAGTCCTGACCTTCTCAACTTCTCGTGAAGATTAAAGAAGGAAAGAGGGAAGGAAATTCAGACTTGCAACACTCTTGTTACTATAACCTTATCATGAAAGTAACATGAGTTGCCTGTTTTGGTTTCCTAGTTTGCTCTATCTTGGAGGGAAGGACAGGAAACTATGAGGGAGAAGAATGGAATGGAGAAGGTTGGAGGTGGGCAGGCATGACTGATGGAGCAAAGAATGGGAGAATTTCTCTTTGGGGGAAGACCAAGGTTCATGATTCCTCCATGATCTTTAATGGTTGGCGGGTCCAGGGACAGAGAAGACTTTGGGTCAATCATCTTGGAGCATCTCAGTCTTTGATGTTCTGTAGATGTTCTCCTCCAGCTGACATACCCAGCATGGCAGCTCTGCATGCCATCTTCACACAGATGTGGTCGGACGCTGCCCAGAGGTTGATCCCAGTTGGGCTCAACTGCTTTCAAGGGCTCTCTCTCTCCTAGTCACTTCCTTCGAGAAATACTTGGCCTCCCTTGTGGTGGCCTCCCATTTTATTTATTTTTTAAAATTTAATCCATTTATATATACAGTGAAATGAGGGACTGTAACATTACAAGCCCTCTTTTGTGTCATAACATGTGCGTGTGTGTTTACTGTTTAGTCGCCAGCTGGCTTTCCTGGATAAGGCAGGACTAGAACTCACCGTCTCCTGGTGATTGGCCCAAAGTCACCCAGCTGGCTTTCATACCTAAGGCGGGACTAGAACTCACCGTCTCCTGGTGATTGGCCCAAAGTCACCCAGCTGGCTTTCATACCTAAGGCGGGACTAGAACTCACTGTCTCCTGGTCATTGGCCCAAAGCCACCCAGCTGGCTTTCATACCTAAGGCGGGACTAGAACTCACCGTCTCCTGGTGATTGGCCCAAAGCCACCCAGCTGGCTTTCATACCTAAGGCGGGACTAGAACTCACCGTCTCCTGGTGATTGGCCCAAAGTCACCCAGCTGGCTTTCATACCTAAGGCGGGACTAGAACTCACTGTCTCCTGGTCATTGGCCCAAAGCCACCCAGCTGGCTTTCATACCTAAGGCGGGACTAGAACTCACCGTCTCCTGGTGATTGGCCCAAAGCCACCCAGCTGGCTTTCATATCTAAGATGGGACTAGAACTCACCGTCTCCTGGTGATTGGCCCAAAGCCACCCAGCTGAACTAGAACTCACCAACTCCTACTTTTAGCCCAGTGCCTTAACCACTAGGCCAAACTGACCAAACATCACACATATTTACAAACGAGGAGAACCTTAAATCATCTTAAAACAACTCCATAAAATAAAATAAACGTCTCTCTAATTTGTAGATGTGCGTGATGTCAGGACGCAGATATGAAGGAGGCGTGTTGTGTTGTCGCCAGCGTTTTACTGAACTGGGGCACATTTGGCTTTGGTTAGAAACGAAGCAACAGATTATTCTGAATCCCACCAGTCAGTCCAAAGTTAATTAAATCTGGGGAAATCTCGGTGACTTAACGCTCAGGATTAAGAAGGCGAGAAGAACATCTGGCACAATGCAGGTGGCCTTTTTTGCTTGACGCACCTCAACGCTGAGATTCTCCCGTTGGAAATCGCATAAAATCAAAATGTGAGAAGGCCGACATTTGTTTCTCGATTTGCATTTATTACGGTTTGTGAGGTGTCCTTGGTGCTCTCTGAGCTTGTTTGCTTTTTTTGAAGACATTTCATGACCCAAACTAGGCAACACAGTCACTAGCACTGATGATGTTACCTAGTTGGGTCATGAAACGTCTGCAAGAAAACAAGCTCAGAGAGCACCAAGGACCCCTCAGGTCAACCCTGAGCTACAAATATTCTCCATTACAGCATGAGCCAAAGTGTCACAGTGGTGAGAGTGCAGTACTGCAGGCTACTTCTGCTGCCTGCCGGCTGCCTGCAATTTGGCAGTTCAAATCTCACCAGGCTCAAGGTTGACTCAGCCTTCCGTCCTTCTGAGCTGCGTCAAATGAGGATCCAGATGGCTGGGGGCAAGAGGCTGAATCTGCAAACCACAAAAGCACTTGAAGTGGTATATAAGTCTAAATGCTATTGCTAATGCTATTATTGGATTATGGTCTGTTCTCCGTGATCTCCTCTAGCAATTTTGAGCAGCTTACATCTCATGGAATCATAAGACAGGCAAGAAATGACCCCTGTTATCAGGACAGGGGTCCAATCAAGTCCCAAATCAGTTCTGGCCTTCATTTATTTTACACCTTTCGTTCCGAAGACTATTTTTTGTTGATGATGGATGGACCTTCTCATATGAATGCAGAGACCACTTTTCATAGATCCCAAGAACCTTGGTTGACCTCTACCTTGGGAAGGGAATCGTCTTCTCCAGAAGTCCCACCAAACGGAAAGGGTCGTCTCCAGCCATTCAGATGTTCCACCAAAGCTCGGTTTCCTAGCTCTGAAATCCTACCTCCACCCCAGTCTCTGTGTTTGGTTGTTCTCATGATCTCTCTTCCCCACAACTCTCTCTCTCTCCCTCCCTCCCTCTCTCTTTCTCTCTCCCTCCCTCTCTCTCTCTCTCTGTTTTCCACCCAGTTAACCGTTGGACACTTGGGAAAAGTTGTGGAAGTGAAGCAATCGCTTATCCTGCAAGACATCACCTTGGTAGGTCCACCAGAAACGTAGGGTTGGGTTCCTCCCTTTGGGTCATAATACAGGTGGTCCTCAACTTACAACAGTTCATTTAGTCTTATATTATATTAGTCTTATATTTTTTTTAACCCTGAAATAAGCGCTTGGCCTTATTGCCATGTGCTCAAAAGCCTGATTGGGCTTATTATCAGGGGATAATGTCTTATTTTGGGGGAAACAGGGTAGATGATGGATGGACGGATGATAGATAGATAGATAGATAGATAGATAGATAGATAGATAGATAGATAGATGATAGATGGATGATAGAGAGATGGATGGATGGATGGATGGATGGATGGATGGATGGATGGATGGATGGATGGATGGATGATAGACAGATAGATAGATGATGGATGGATGATAGATAGCTAGATAGAGATAGCTAGATAGCTAGATGGATGGATGGATGAATGATGGATAGATGGATGGATGAGATAGATAGATGATGGATGGATGATAGATAGATAGATAGATAGATAGAGGGATGGATGGATGGATGATGGATGGATGATAGATAGATAGATAGATAGATAGATAGATAGATACATACATACATACATAGATGATGGATGGATGATAGATAGATAGATAGATAGATAGATAGATAGATAGATAGACAGACAGACAGATAGATAGAGAGATGTTGGATGGATGATACAGAGAGAGAGAGAAAGAGAGAGAAACTGAGAGTATTCTGTTATTCTGACTCATAGTTATGAAAGTCGCAGCGACTCAGGGTCACGTGATCCCCTTTTGCAAACTTCTGATGAACAAAGTCCACGGGGAAGCCAGATTCATTTATCCACCTTGTTACTAACTTAACAACGGTGGTGATTCGCTTAACAGCTATGGGAAGAAAGGTCGCAACATGGGAGAAAACTGCCCTCATCCTACCTCCTGTTTGTCAGTCGAGGGCTGCCTGTCCTTTCCCCTGCCGTGCCCATCAGGAAAGCGTTTGCCTCTTCATTAAAAGGATCCTTTGGGAAGGGAACTAGGGATTCCGTGGCTGCTTTGCCCCCCTAAATGAAGCAGGCTCTCTCCGTAGGGCGTCTTGACGAAGAGGAGAGAAACCTCAGCTGGTGGGTTCACGCCAACCTTTGTCCTCTCTCGTTCCAGGAAGAGCACAAGCAACTGAACGACATGCTGGGCTTTGAGGTGACCTCCATGCTGTGTGTCCCCGTGGTCAGCAGAGCCACCTCCCAGGTGGTGGCCTTGGCCTGTGCCTTCAACAAACTTGGCGGAGAGAGGTGAGTTGGGGACTCGGTCGTACTCCGAGGAACAGGGTCTTTAACAGAATAACGGAAGAGTTGGAAGGGATCTTAGAGGTCATCTAGTCCAGACCCCTGCTCAAGCAGGAGATCCTATACAATTCCAGACAACTGACTGTCCAGTCTCTTCTTGAAAACCTCCAGTGATGGGGCTTCAATAACTTCTGGTGGCAAGCTGTTCCACTGGTTAATTGTCCTCACTGTTAGGAAGTTTCTCCTTAATTCCAGGTTGCTTCTCTCCCTGGTGAGTTTCCATCCGTTGCTTCTTGTCCTGCCTTCAGGTGCTTCGGAGAACAGGTTGACCCCCCTCTTCCTTATGGTAGTCCCTTAGATCATGGAAGACTGCTATCTTAATCCTTCTTTTCATTAAACTAAACCAGGGGTCTCCAACCTTGGCAACTTTAAGGCTTGTGGACTTCAACTCCCAGAATTCCTCAGCCAGCTTTGCTTAAAATTGCCAAGGTTGGAGACCCCTGAACTAGATATACCCAATTCCTGCAACTGTTCTTCATATATTTTAGCAACAGCAATAGCACTTAGACTTATATACCGCTTCATAGTGCTTTTACAGCCCTCTCTAAGTGGTTTACAGAGTTAGCCTCTTTTCCCCAACGATCTGGGTCCTCATTTTACCCACCTCGGAAGGATGGAAGGCTGAATCAACCTTGAGCCTGGTGAGATTCGAACTACTGGCAGTGAGCAGTGAATTACCCTGCAATACTACATTCTCAAGCACTGCGTCACCATGGCAGGAAGGAAGGAAGGGAGGGAGGGAGGGAGGGAGGAGAATGGGGGAAGAAGAAGGAAGGAAGGAAATAAAGAGGGAGGGAGGGAGGGAGGGAGGAAGGAAGGAAGGAGAATGATGGAAGAAGAAGGAAGGAAGGAAATGAAGAGGAAGGGAGGGAGGGAGGGAGGGAGGGAGGGAGGAAGGGTAATAGCAACAGCACCTAGAGTTATATACCGCTTCATAGTGCTTTTACAGCCCTCTCTAAGCGGTTTACAGTTAGCCTCTTTCCCCCAACGATCTGGGTCCTCATTTTACCCACCTCGGAAGGATGGAAGGCTGAATCAACCTTGAGCCTGGTGAGATTCGAACTACTGGCAGTGAGCAGTGAATTACCCTGCAATGCTACATTCTCAAGCACTGCGTCACCATGGCAGGAAGGGAGGGAGGGAGGGAGGGAGGGAGGAAGGAAGGAAGGAAGGAAGGAAGGAAGGAAGAAAGGAAGGAAGGAAGGCGAATGATGGAAGAAGAAGGAGAATGGGGGAAGAAGAAGGAAGGGAGGAAATGAAGAGGGAGGGAGGGAGGAAGGAAGGAAGAAAGGAAGCAAGGAAGGAAGGAGAATGATGGAAGAAGAAGGAAGGAAGGAAATGAAGAGGAAGAGAGGGAGGGAGGGAGGAAGGGTAATAGCAATAGCCCTTAGACTTATATACCGCTTCACAGTGCTTTTACAGCCCTCTCTAAGCGGTTTACAGAGTCAGCCTCTTGCCCCCCAACCATCTGGGTCCTCATTTGACCCACCTCGGAAGGATGGAAGGCGGAGTCAACTTTGAGCCTGGTGAGATTCGAACTGCTGAACTGCAGCTAGCAGATATTTTAGCTTCCAGTCCTCTAATCCTCTTTCTTGCTCTTCTCCGTTTCCGGCAGCTACACCGAAGCCGACGTCTACAAAATCCAGCATTGCTTCTGCTACACTTCGACGGTGCTGACCAGCACGTTGGCCTTCCAGAAGGAGCAGAAACTCAAGTGGGAGTGTCAGGTAAGGGCTGCGCCCCCCACCTGTCCGTGGCCTTTGTTATCCCCCAGGTAGCCCCGAGAACGAGCTGTCAGCGTTCCAAGTAATGCACCTGCCGAAAACAAAGGAGCTCCTCAAAGAACAGTTTATGGGATACCTCACATTGGCACAAAGGGGTGAAGGACGACTCTGAGATTTCCCGCGTGTCAGGTTTCGAGGTCGTCTCAAATAAATTGCATTTCAAACAAAGTCTTTGAAGAAAACTCCCATTTATTTAGCACGACATTCTAACTCCGACTGCATCGCAGCCAACACTGACTTCCAGACCCAAAACCCTCCCTTTCCGTTCCCCACTCCCCTGCACTCATTGGCCATCTTCCAAGTCACTCTACCCTTAATCTACTGCTCCAGCTCAAAGGAATTTCCCCCCTCCCATCCCATCTCCTAGGGGATATTATCTCCAGGGAAAATAAGTAGGTGAAAAGTCAAACGTCCCTTTCCAGGATTGCAAGCAATGCCGCCTCATGAGATCTAGCAACCTTGCAGAATCTCAGCAATTTTTAATCTTTTATATTTTAGTGCCAGAAAAAGCCACTAAGCACTTTAACCAAGAATCCTCTGTGAGTTGATGGCAAAGTCCGCAAACCGAAACCTTGCTTCTTCTCTTATTCCCTTTCTCACTCGCCTTCCTGGTGGCACAGTGGTTAGAGCGCAGCATTGTAGGCTAATTCTGCCCACTGCCAGCAGTTCGATCCTGACAGGCTCAAGTTCGACCGAGCCTTCCATCCTTCCGAGGTCGGTAAAATGACGACCCAAATTGTTGGGGGGCAATAGGCTGACTCTGTAAACCGCTTAGAGACGGCTGTAAAGCATCCTTAAAGCGGTATATAAGTCTAAGTGCTATTGCTATTACTATCTGGAATAAAGAGGTCCCTCAAAAAGCTGGCATTTGAGGAACGGAGAGGGAACCCCTTTTGGGGTTTTTTTGGGTGGGGGACACTCCGTTTCTTACTGCAACATCTTTCTTGGCCCTGTTTATTAAAGGGCCAACTTCAAACTCTAGCCTGCGTTTGTTACTGCCGGGCTATTTGAGCTTCTGCAAGGTCACTCGTGGGAAGGGACAGAACAGTCCATGAGAGGTCCTCCGAGGTATAAATGCCCAGAAATTTAAAACTGTGGAGATATCAGGAGGTAGGGAAATAAAATTGGTTCATTCCTTTCTTTGTTTAAAATTTTTAAACTGCCCGACAGCTGAAGATCTCTAGGTAGTTTACAATAAAAACACAGTTATACACATAAAATCAAATAAAGTGCAAAGACATCACACAGTGGAAACGAGACAGCTGCAAGGCAGTCATTCAAAAGACTAAAACAACGTACATTAAAGTGTCATTAAAATACAATTAAGCCAGTTAAAAGGCCTGGGATGATAGAAAGGCAGTCATCTAAATCTAAAATCACAGGACATAAACACAATTAAAATCAGATTAAGAGGTCTAGGAAAAATAAAAAATAAAAACTCTTCACCCAGGGTGAGAATGAGGGTAACGGGGGTGCCAGCTAGGATGCCCTCAATGGGATGCCACCACAGAAAAAGCTCTCCTCCTTAACAGAGACCCACCTCACCTCCTCTATTTGGGTGATGGGATGGATCCGGAGAAGGTCTTGATTGCAAGGCCTTCAGATCCGGATAGGAGAAGGTGGTGCTCCTTCAGACAAGCTGATCTTCAGCTGCTGAAGCTTCTGAAGGTCAAAACCCGTTGAACTCCTGCAAGGTTTCAAGATATCTCCTGTAGGCTTGCATCTCAGATCTCAGGAAGAACGGTTGAAGAAATTGGGTGTGTCTAGTCTAATGAAAAGAAGGACCAGGGGTGACATGATAGCAGTTTTCCAGGATTTGAGGGGCTGCCCCAAAGAAGAGGGGGGTCAAAATATTCTCCAAAGCACCAGAAGGCAGGACAAGAAAGCAACAGATGGAAACTGATGAAGGAGAGAAGCAATCTGGAATTAAGGAGAATTTTATGTCAGTGAGGACAATTAATCAGAGGAACAACTTGCTTCCAGAAATGATGGATGCTCCATCACTGGAGGTCTTGAAGAAGAGATTGGACAGCCAGAATGGTATCTAGGGACTTCTGCTGGGGCAGTGGGTTGGACTAGAAGATCTCCAAGGTCCCTTCTAGTCCTATGATTCTATGTCCAATTTGGATGAAGAATCATCCGAGAGGGAAGCAACCTAGAACTAAGGGGAAATTTCCTGACAGTGAGAACAATTAACCAGTGGAACAACTTGCCTCCAGAAGCTGTGAATGCTCCATCACTGGAAGATTTTAAGAAGAGGTTGGATAACCATTTGTCTGAAGTGGTGAAGGGTTTCCTGCCTAAGCAGGGCGTTGGACCAGAAGACCTCCAAGGGCCCTTCCAGCTCTGATATTCCTTTATTCTGAGCAGTTTAGGATTGGGATAAGAGGTAGTAGTGTGTCTCCTTTCCCCAAAAAAAACCCACAAAAACACCTTAGAAAGAACGAGCGCCTTCACCTGTCTTTCTTCTTCACAGGCTCTTTTGCAAGTGGCCAAGAACCTTTTCACTCACCTGGGTAGGTATCCAAGGCCACCCAGCATCGGCCAAAGGCCGGAGAAACTAGACACTGAAAACTGGGATGTCTCCATTTCCAGACCCACCGCTGAGATGTTCTGCTGATTTGGCTGTATTCCCTGAAATTGGGGGTGGGCTGCCTGGCAGGGTTCCTTTCCAGTGGAGGTGGGGTGGGAATAAGCCCCCAACCCCCAAAAATATGTGTCTGAGTCCACCATCTGGTTCTCTGAGCTTCTCTCCACCATGTTCCTCTTTCAGATGACGTTTCGGTGCTGCTACAGGAAATCATCACGGAAGCCCGGAATCTCAGCAATGCTGAAATGTGGGTTTCATCCTGGCCAGGAGAGCCTGGTGGTCACAGCCAGTGGGGAGGGGAGCGACATGCTTGAGGAACAGCCCAAACAGCCACGGGGTGGGGGGAGAGGAGAGGGGTGTCTTTGGATAGCTCACAGTATCTCCAAATGCTGGAGGGGAGAGCATGGGGCGTTTCCCGGTTTTATACTTAAGTTATTTCAAGAATTTCCTTGGATGGCTCCACTTCTGATTTGTGACTCTCTGGGTGGAGTAATCGAAAAATAGAAGGGGGGGGGAGAATGGGGAGGAGTGGGGAAAGGGGGGAGAGGGAGAGATAGAGAGGGAGAGGGTGTAAAGGAGGGAGAGAGGGAGAGAAGGAAGGAAGGAAGGAAGGAAGGAAGGAAGGAAGGAAGGAAGGAAGGAAGGAAGGAAGGAAGGAAGGAAGGAAGAGAGAAGGAGGGAGGATGGAAAGAAGGGAGGGAGAAAGAGAGAGGAAAGAAGGAAGGAAAAAGGGAGAGGAGGAGAAGGAAAGGAGGGAGGGAGGATAGAAGGGAGAGAGGGAGGAGGAATGGAGAGGGAGGGAAGATGAAAGGAAGGAGGAAGAGAGAGAGAGAGAGAGAGAGAAGGGAAGAAATGAAATAGAGAAGGAATAGAAACAAAGTACACTCTAGCCATTCTCTGCTGATAGGCAGAGCTGTCCATTCTCTTGGAGTGGGGAATTGGTCCAAGGACCCCCAGAATGGGGGCCAGCTGTCCCTGCATCTGAGTTTCCCTTCTTCCCCCTTTTCCCTCCGCCAGGCTCTCTCCTAACCCCTTCTCTCTCATGGGATTCCCTTTCAGATGTTCGGTTTTCCTGCTGGACCGAAGCAGCCACGAGTTGGTGGCCAAGGTGTTTGACGGCGGTGTGGTGGATGACGAGGTGAGAAAAGCAGTAGGACGTGAGCGTGGAAAGAAATGAGGGGGTTGGACTAGATGACCTCCAGGGTACCTTCTGTCATTCTGAATGAAGGAGAGACGACTTAATTCAGATAGTCCTCTACTTGTGACCACAACTGAGGTCAAAAATTCCATCGCTAAGGAAGATTAATAGGGGATTGTGCCTGGTTTTACAACCCTCCCTTTCCTTTTGCCGCCGTCGTTAAGCAAATCCATGCAGCTGTTAAGTGAATCATGTGGTCATTAAGCGAATCCAGCTTCCCCCATTGACTTGGCTTGTCAGAAGCTGGCTGTGGAATTCTGGGAGTTGAAGTCCGCCAGGCTTAAAGTGGCCCAGGTTGGAGACCCCCTTGACTTAGATGACCCTTCTGGCCTCTTCCAACTCTATCATTCATGGCTGGCTGGGGAATTCTGGGAGTTGAAGTCCGCAGGTCTTAAAGTCACCAAGGTTGAGAAACACTGATTCCACAATGCAAACCAGAAGCATCTTTCTCTATGCATAATTTAAATTATTATTATTATTATTATTATTATTATTATTATTATTATTATTATTATTATTATTATTATTATTAATAATAATAATAATAATAATAATAATATAATTATTATTTATAATTATTATTATTTTTATAAAAATTTGTAATTTTATTATAACACATATATGACATTTACACAACATACAACATATAAGTATCTTATCATTTTTAAGCATTGTTTCATAGTGGTCTTCCATCAATTACTTTATTCTTCTTCCCCTATATCTTAATCTATTACTCCTTCTCCCTCTCCTCATTTTCCTTTTTTCCCCCTCCCCCCTATAGAGATCTATATATTTTAATTATATCTTTAATATTATACATTTCTACATTCATGTTATATACATTTTTGTTCCACTCCATGCACTTGTTTTATATATAGTTTATACTTCTAATCTTCTCTCCTTATAATTATTATTCTTTATATATTTAAATATATAAATTTAAATTACTATTATTGTTGCTTTCTTTTCTCCACGTTCTCCTTTTCCTTTCATCACCGTTTTATATTTGTTCTGCTCTTTGTGTCGTCTTATGAAATAAGTAAAGCAAAACCGAGATATATTTATTTGTTATTATTATTATTATTATTATTATTATTATTATTATTATTTTAATTTGATTTATATGCCGCCCTTCTCCAGAGACTCAGGGCGGCTTACAATGCATTAAGCAATAGCCTTCGTACTTTTGTATATTTTATATAAAGTCAGCTTATTGCCCCCACAAACTGGGTCCTCATTTTACCCACCATTGAAAGGATGGAAGGCTGAGTCAACCTTGAGCCTGGTAAGATTCGAACCTGCAGAAATTGCAGGCAGCTGTGTTAATTACAGGGTGCATTAAACCACTGTACTATTTATTAATTTATTAATTTTATTTCTATACCGCCCTTCTCCCGAAGGACTCAGGGCGGTGTACAGCCTAATTAAAAGCACAGAGACAGACAAAACTTAAAAATAATTAAAATTATTAAATGATAGGCTCAATTTAAAACCCCAAATTTAAAATTTGGAGTAACCAGCAGATTCTGCTTGCTTGGTACTCTTCCACAGAGCTATGAAATCCGGATTCCAGCCGATCAGGGCATCGCTGGCCACGTGGCTACCACGGGCAAGATCCTCAACATCAAAGACGCCTACTCTCACCCCCTCTTCTACCGCGGCGTGGACGACAGCACCGGGTTTCGCACCAGGAACATCCTCTGTTTCCCCATCAAAGACGAGAATCAGGGTGAGCAGCCCGTTGGTGAGGGGAGACACGTGAGTCCTGGGCAACCCTGGCCAGGACGCCTTCAGACCATCCCCAGAGATGGGCATTCTGGATTGGCAGGGGGCTTGTCTTTGAAGGCAGGGAAAGTGGTCAGAAGGAGACACAATCTGTAGAGGGAGGAAGGAAAGGGGGAAACGAGGGAAGAAGGAAGGAGGAAGAGAAGAAAGGGAGGGGGAAAAGGAATAAGGGAGAGGAGGAGGGAGGGAGGAGGGAGGAGGGGAACAAGGGAGGAAAGGAGGAAGAGAAGGAAGGGAGAGAAGGAAGAAGGGAGAGAAGGAGGGAGGGAGGGAGGAAAGGAAAGGAAGGGAGGAAAGAAGGGAGGGAGGAAGGAAGGAAGGAAGGAGAGAAGGAAGGGGGAGAGCAAGGGAGGAAGGAAGAAGAAAGGAAAAAGGGAGAGTAGGAAGGAAAATGGGAGAAGGGAGAGAAGAAGGGAAGGAGAGAAGGAGGGAGGGAGGAAGGGAACAATGGAGGAAAGGAGGAGAAGAAAGGGAGGCAAGGGAGAAGGGAGAGAAGGAGGGAGGGAGGAAGGAAGGAAAGGAAGGAAGGAAAAGGGAGAGGGAGAAAGGAAGGAGGAAGAGAAGAAAAGAAGGGAAGGAAGGAAGGAACGAGGGAGAGAAGAAGGGAAGAGGGAGAGAGGCAGAAAGAAGGGAGAGAAGGAGTGAGGAAAGAAGGAAGGAAAGGAAAGGAAGGAAGGAAAGGGGAGAGCAAGAGAGAAAGTAAGGAAGAGAAGAAAGGGAAGGAAGGAAGGAAGAAGAGAAGGAAGAAGAGAAGGAAGGAAGGAAGTAAAAGGAAAGAGGGAGGGAGGGAGGGAGGAAAAAGGAAGGAAGATAAGTTTTGCTGGCTGAGGAACTCTGGGAGTTGAAGTCCAGAAATCTTCAGGTTGCCAAGGTTGGAGACCCCTGCTCTAGAGAAATAAGGTTTAAGTGGTTTCTCCTCCTTCCTCCTCCTCCTCCTCTTTCCTCCTCCATCTTCCTCCTCTCTCCTTCTTCTACTTCCTCCTCTTCCTTTTTCCTCCTCCTTCTTCCTCCTCCTCCTTCCTCCTCTTCCTTCTTCTTCCTCCTCCTTCTCCTCTTCCTCTTTCCTCCTCCTTCTCTCTCCTCCTTCCTCCTCCTCCTCCTCCTCCTCCTCCTCCTCCTCCTCCTTCCTCCTCCTCCTTCCTCCCCATCACTCTTTTATCTTCCAGAGGTGATTGGAGTGGCCGAGCTCGTCAATAAAATCAACGGACCATGGTTTAGCAAATTCGACGAGGATCTGGCCACCGCCTTCTCCATCTACTGTGGTATCAGCATTGCTCATGTACGTGAGTTTTATTCTCTTTTTTTTTTTCCCCCGATGGCTCTTGGCTCTTGTCCAGGTGGAGCCGAGCAGCTTCTGGGTGCAGAGGTTCAGATGGATCCACTGGGAAATTCTGGGATCTGGATCTCAATGCATCCAGATGGAAGGTTTCGCATAAACCTGGTTCCTTCTGGGAGGAAGCTTCTGGGGAAAAAAAATGTCAGGGCATTTATTAATCCCATGTTTGGCTCTGGGACCAATGACCCTGGTTTAATTAGAGGAGATGAATCGTGGCTCCTCCTTCTTTGCAATATTCCGAAAAAGAAACGCGAAGAGAAGTTTCTAATAAAACTCATTTATTTGTTATAAAGAAAATAAAACACCTCACTAACTAAGAAAAGTTAATTGCTACATTTTGAAAGTAATTCTTGCCGGCTATCTCAGCCGGACCTTGCTGGAAAGAGAACAAAGGGAAGAGTGTGAGAAAGGAATGTGGGTGGATGCGGAAACACGTAGCTTACTGATAAGAAGTTGGCAAGCTACGGAGAGTCTGACAGTCCAGAAATGATGTGTTCAGCTGGCAAATAAAATAACGCAGTGACAAAAAAACCCCTAGAAAATTAACTTATTAATATCTCCCTCAGAGAAGTGGCATGCACCAGGATGGACTGGAAAAAAAAACCTTCCCTTTTTCTTCCTGCAGTCCTTGCTCTACAAGAAGGTCCATGAGGCTCAGTACCGAAGCCACTTGGCCAACGAGATGATGATGTATCACATGAAGGTAATCCAAAGGCTAAAATGAAGGACCCGGTCAGAAGGATAATTTGGGGTTCCAGCTCAAGCTGGAGTTGCACAGGAATAAATAAAAACGAGATCCAGACAGCTGGGAGGGAAGCAGAAATATTTATTCTCTAAAAGCAAGGAGGTCTGGCTTTAGGGGCAGCTACAGAGAAATGGGGTACAGCGACATAGTATTAGAGGGGAGCTTGTCCTGAGAGTGGAAGTATCTATGTGCTGATTCTAGGGTGACCCTTGAGGGGCATGTGTGTGTGTGTGGGTATGTATTCTTGTGAACATGCAGTTCCGCTGGGAGACCTAATTTAATTAACTCTTTTGCAGACCTTCTCCTTTGATATGTGGATTAGGTCTGTGTAATGTACTTGGAGGTTTGAGGAAGTTTTGAGTAAAAGATTTGCACCCGTTTGCTATTTTTACTTGATTTTATAGAGCAATAGAGACAGAGAGACAGAGAGTGATCTGTATGTCTGTATATCAATCTATATATCATCTGTATCTGTCTACAGTATCTATCTTTATATACATCCATCCTTCTATCTATCTATCTATCTATCTATCTATCTATCTATCTATCTATCTATCATCTCTATCTTATCTATCATCCATCTATATCTATATTTATCTCATCCATCATTTATCTATCATTATCTATCTATGTATTATCTGTCCATCCATCCATCCACTTTGTGTCTCCTCCCGTCGCTCTCTGGGACCTGGCATTGTTGCTTCATCAGAAGAAGTCACCCATCCATTTTCCATTTGGAAATGTTGAGTCCCTTTCCTCTTCCAGGTATCTGAAGATGAGCACACCAAACTTCTCCACGAAGGAATCATCCCAGTTTCACAAATCGACCCGAACTTCGCCCAATTCACGTACACACCACGATCCCTTCCTGAGGACGACACATCAATGGTAAATATGAGTTCTGATTTGCCTGCTTAAAGCACCTTGGTTGATTGATTGATTGATTGTTTCATTCATTCATTCATTCATTCATTCATTGATCAATTCATTCATTCATTCATTGATCAATTCATTCATTTAATCATTCATGTAATCATTCATTTATTCATTCATTCATTGATCAATTCATTCATTTAATCATTCATTTAATCATTCATTTATTCATTCATACGTTGATCAATTCATTCATTGATCAATTCATTCATTCATTCATTGATCAATTCATTCAGTTAATCATTCATGTAATCATTCATTTATTCATTCATTACGTTGATCAATTCATTCATTGATCAATTCATTCATTTAATCATTCATTTAATCATTCATTTATTCATTCATACGTTGATCAATTCATTCATTGATCAATTCATTCATGTAATCATTCATTTAATCATTCATTTATTCATTCATACGTTGATCAATTCATTCATTTAATCATTCATTCATTCATTCATTCATTGATCAATTCATTCATTTAATCATTCATTTATTCATTCATTTAATCATTTATTCATTCATTCATTGATCAATTCATTCATTTAATCATTCATTTAATCATTCATTTATTCATTCATACGTTGATCAATTCATTCATTTAATCATTCATTTATTCATTCATTTAATCATTTATTCATTCATTCATTGATCAATTCATTCATGTAATCATTCATTTAATCATTCATTTATTCATTCATACGTTGATCAATTCATTCATTTAATCATTCATTGAATGAATGAGCCCAACATTTCTTTTGCTAAGCTAAACAACTTGTCAAGTGGGTTTTGCCCCATTTTACAACCTCACACTTGCCAAGGGACTCAGGGGAGGTTATGCAGGTTGGAAAACATCAAACATCAAATAATGAACCCATAAAATCCTTTGGCACCAAGGACCGTCCACCAGGCAGCTGCCAATGAAAGCTTAGCGGAGTCCCTGGTGGAAACAAACCCCTCTGTTTTTATGCCATCCGCTCGAAGCGAGGAAGGTCAGGGCTCTTGAGAACCTGGGCAGGCCCCAGAGCAGGAAAAGCTACCTTCGTCAGTGGCCACCAGCATCTGGAGTCACGCCTGCAAGGCCACCAGTGGCCACGTGACTGTCCGTGTAACTGTGGTCACATGGGCACACCATTACATTCTGGATCAGCAGTAACTTCAGAGTGTCCTCCGAGAGGGAGGAGGAGAAGAAGGGAGGAGGGGGGAAGGAAGGAAGGAAGGAAGGAAGGAAGGAAGGAAGGAAGGAAGGAAGGAAGGAAGGAAGGAACGAAGGAAGGGGAGGAGAAGGAGGAGGAGGAGGAGGAAGAGGAGGAGGTAGGAGAAGAAGGAGGAGGAGTGAAGGGAGGAGGTGAAGGAAGAAGAAAGAGGAGAGAGAGGGAAAGGGAGAGGAAGGAGGAGGAGTGAAGGAAGGAAAGAAAGAAGAGAGAGAGGGAAAGGGAGAAGGAGGTGGAGGAAGAAGAAAGAGGAGAGGGAGGGAAAGGGAGAGGGAGGAGGAGTGAAGGAAGGAAGGAAAGAGGAGAGAGAGGGAAAGGGAGAGGGAGAAGGAGGAGAAGGAAGGAAGGAAGGAAGGAAGGAAGGGGAGGAGGAGGAGAAGGAGGAGGAGGAGGAGGAGGAGGAGGTAGGAGAAGAAGGAGGAGGAGTGAAGGGAGGAGGTGGAGGAAGAAGAAAGAGGAGAGGGAAAGGGAGAGGGAGGAGGAGGAGTGAAGGAAGGAAAGAAAGAAGAGAGAGAGGGAAAGGGAGAAGGAGGAGAAGGAAGGAAGGAAGGAGGAGAGGGGGAAAGGGAGAGGGAGGAGGAGGAGTGAAGGAAGGAAGGAAAGAGGAGAGAGAGGGAAAGGGAGAGGGAGAAGGAGGAGAAGGAAGGAAGGAAAGAGAGAGGGAAAGGGAAGGGATGGGGAAGAGGAGAAGGGAGAAGGAGGGAGGGGAAAAAGAGGGAGGAGGAGAAGAAGGTAGGAGGGGGGAAGGAAGGAAGGAAGGAAGGAGAGGAGAGAAGAGGAGAAGAAGAAGGTAGGAAAAGAAGGAGGAGGAGTGAAGGGAGGAGCTGGAGGAAGAAGAAAGAGGAGGGAGAGGGAAAGGGAGAGAGAGAAGGAGGAGAAGGAAGGAAGGAGGAGAGAGAGAGGGAAAGGGAAGGGATGGGGAAGAGGAGAAGGGAGAAGGAGGGAGGGGAAAAAAGAGGGAGGAGGAGAAGAAGGTAGGGGGAAGGAAGGAAGGAAGAAGAGGA
The DNA here is from genome assembly GCA_037215915.1 of Pantherophis vulpinus. NCBI lineage: Eukaryota > Metazoa > Chordata > Lepidosauria > Squamata > Colubridae > Pantherophis > Pantherophis vulpinus. Next base: position 1,737,077 of record JAXLNS010000005.1, read on the forward strand.
GAAGGAGAAAGTAGGAGAAGAAGAAGGAGGAGTGAAGGGAGGAGGTGGAGGAAGAAGAAAGAGGAGAGAGAGGGAAAGGGAGAGGAAGGAGGAGGAGTGAAGGAAGGAAAGAAAGAAGAGAGAGAGGGAAAGGGAGAAGGAGGTGGAGGAAGAAGAAAGAGGAGAGGGAGGAGGAGGAGTGAAGGAAGGAAGGAAAGAGGAGAGAGAGGGAAAGGGAGAGGGAGAAGGAGGAGAAGGAAGGAAGGAAGGAAGGAAGGAAGGAAGGGAGGAGGAGGAGAAGGAGGAGGAGGAGGAGGAGGAGGTAGGAGAAGAAGGAGGAGGAGTGAAGGGAGGAGGTGGAGGAAGAAGAAAGAGGAGAGGGAAAGGGAGAGGGAGGAGGAGGAGTGAAGGAAGGAAAGAAAGAAGAGAGAGAGGGAAAGGGAGAAGGAGGAGAAGGAAGGAAGGAAGGAGGAGAGGGGGAAAGGGAGAGGGAGGAGGAGGAGTGAAGGAAGGAAGGAAAGAGGAGAGAGAGGGAAAGGGAGAGGGAGAAGGAGGAGAAGGAAGGAAGGAAAGAGAGAGGGAAAGGGAAGGGATGGGGAAGAGGAGAAGGGAGAAGGAGGGAGGGGAAAAAGAGGGAGGAGGAGAAGAAGGTAGGAGGGGGGAAGGAAGGAAGGAAGGAAGGAGAGGAGAGAAGAGGAGAAGAAGAAGGTAGGAAAAGAAGGAGGAGGAGTGAAGGGAGGAGCTGGAGGAAGAAGAAAGAGGAGGGAGAGGGAAAGGGAGAGAGAGAAGGAGGAGAAGGAAGGAAGGAGGAGAGAGAGAGGGAAAGGGAAGGGATGGGGAAGAGGAGAAGGGAGAAGGAGGGAGGGGAAAAAAGAGGGAGGAGGAGAAGAAGGTAGGGGGAAGGAAGGAAGGAAGAAGAGGAGAAGGAGAAAGTAGGAGAAGAAGAAGGAGGAGTGAAGGGAGGAGGTGGAGGAAGAAGAAAGAGGAGAGAGAGGGAAAGGGAGAGGAAGGAGGAGGAGTGAAGGAAGGAAAGAAAGAAGAGAGAGAGGGAAAGGGAGAAGGAGGTGGAGGAAGAAGAAAGAGGAGAGGGAGGGAAAGGGAGAGGGAGGAGGAGGAGTGAAGGAAGGAAGGAAAGAGAAGAGAGAGGGAAAGGGAGAGGGAGAAGGAGGAGAAGGAAGGAAGGAAGGAAGGAAGGAAGGAAGGAAGGAAGGGGAGGAGGAGGAGAAGGAGGAGGAGGAGGAGGAGGAGGTAGGAGAAGAAGGAGGAGGAGTGAAGGGAGGAGGTGGAGGAAGAAGAAAGAGGAGAGGGAAAGGGAGAGGGAGGAGGAGGAGTGAAGGAAGGAAAGAAAGAAGAGAGAGAGGGAAAGGGAGAAGGAGGAGAAGGAAGGAAGGAAGGAGGAGAGGGGGAAAGGGAGAGGGAGGAGGAGGAGTGAAGGAAGGAAGGAAAGAGGAGAGAGAGGGAAAGGGAGAGGGAGAAGGAGGAGAAGGAAGGAAGGAAAGAGAGAGGGAAAGGGAAGGGATGGGGAAGAGGAGAAGGGAGAAGGAGGGAGGGGAAAAAGAGGGAGGAGGAGAAGAAGGTAGGAGGGGGGAAGGAAGGAAGGAAGGAAGGAGAGGAGAGAAGAGGAGAAGAAGAAGGTAGGAAAAGAAGGAGGAGGAGTGAAGGGAGGAGCTGGAGGAAGAAGAAAGAGGAGGGAGAGGGAAAGGGAGAGAGAGAAGGAGGAGAAGGAAGGAAGGAGGAGAGAGAGAGGGAAAGGGAAGGGATGGGGAAGAGGAGAAGGGAGAAGGAGGGAGGGGAAAAAAGAGGGAGGAGGAGAAGAAGGTAGGGGGAAGGAAGGAAGGAAGAAGAGGAGAAGGAGAAAGTAGGAGAAGAAGAAGGAGGAGTGAAGGGAGGAGGTGGAGGAAGAAGAAAGAGGAGAGAGAGGGAAAGGGAGAGGAATGGGGAAGAGGAGGAGAAGGAGAAAGGAGGGGAGAGGGAGGGAAAGAAAGAGGGAGGGGGAGGAGGAGGCAGAGGCGGAGGAAGGATGTTTCGCCATCAACCTTTTCCCCTCAACTCACCTTTCTCTTTCTTTCCTTTTCCCCCCACAGGCCATTCTGAGCATGCTTCAGGATATGAATTTCATCAGCAGCTACAAAATCGACCGTCAGACCCTGGTCAGGTACGGTTGGGAGAAGGGAACAAGCCGGCTTTTCCTTTTTCTTCTTCTGGATCCCGAAGTTATAAAAAGGACTTGATTTGCTTCTCCGTTTGGACACCAGGTTTAGTGCGTGGTTTAATGCACAGCGTCAGCCGAGGAGATCCACAGAGAACAGAAGGACTTTGGGGTCCTTGGTGATGTCTGAGCTGGGTGGTTTTCTTGCAGACGTTTCATGACCTAACTAGGTAACATCATCAGTGTTAGAAGGTGTGGGGGTTGTGGGGTGGGGAAGGAGGAGGAGGAGGAGGAGGGGAAGGAGGACTGTAGGGTCCTTGGTGCTCCCTGAGCCTGATGGTTTTCTTGCAGGTTTTTAATAGTAAGTAAAAATAAGAGTGATCCCCCTCCCTTCTAGCACTGATGGTGTTATCTAGTTGGGTCATGAAATGTCTGCAAGAAAACAGCACAACTTAGAGAGCACCAAGGACCCCACTCTCCTCCTCCTCCTTATGATACAACCAGTCATGAAACCAGTTCAACTACTTCAAGTGATGACGATGATCACGATAGCCCTGATGTCGGAGCCTGAATCTGCAGAGGAAGATGAGCCCGAAGTGGAGCCAAAGGGAGATCGAGGGGGTGGCTTTGGAGGAAAATGGGGAGGAGCAGGGCCAGGGTCTTTCAGGACTGGAATGGCTTGTAGGCAGGGAGGAAATGGGGGGGGGCAGGATGACCAAGAGAACATTAGAGACAGAGCTCAGGCGATGAGCAAGGACCGACCCCTCCTGATCCTCGAGCATGGAGAGCGGAGAGAAGGCGAGAACAGCATAGACTGACTGGGCTATTTGGGAGGAGAGCACCCCGCCCCTCTCCACAAGGCACACCTGGGGACTGAGACTTAAGGAGAACACTGTGGAGAGGGGCATTTGTCAGGAACAAATGCTAGATTCCTGGAGGGTTGAGCGTTTGAACTTTCCTGGATTCCTTGCATTCTTTCTGAGTTTCTGGATTACTTGCCTTGCTCCTTTGCTTCCTGGACTCCTCGACTAGCCCTGCTGGATTTCTTGCTGTGCAGTCGTGGTGCTCACAGCGTTAGGCTGGACTATTTGCAGCCAGAGGCTGCTTGAGGTGTGTCTCTGTGTCATCACTTTGCTCTGGGGCTTGCCAGAAACGTGGGAGCGTTTGGGGCAATTTGGAGCAATAAAGGGGCGGTTTGAACTGCCAGCTGCCTGTGTTATCTCTGTGCTGTGCCCCAGGTCATCACACTGTCTCTTTTTGTGTCTGTGTGTCATTTTCCTCAGGTTCTGCCTCATGGTGAAGAAGGGGTACAGAGACCCTCCCTATCACAACTGGACGCACGCTTTCTCCGTGTCCCACTTCTGCTACTTGCTGTACAAGAATCTGGAGCTCATCAATTATCTGGAGTAAGTGGACGTGGATGATGGGCTTCATTTACGTTCGGGATCATAGGGGACGGAGACCCTACGGGGCTGCAGGATGCATGAAAAGGATCTTAAGCATCTCGGGGCAACGGAAGCTGAGGTTGAACCAACAGCTCTTGGTCCCTGTTCAGCTTGTGGAAGTTGGGGTGCCAGCTTTCAAAACCCAGCAAAGATCCGTTGAGGCTCCCCGAAGCAATTTCCTTCATTGATTCTTTGCCTTTAGGGAGAAATCTTGCAAAATGAAATCCTCAACTTATAACCCATTCGTTGAGTGACCGTTCCAAGTTACAACAGCACTGGGAAAAAGGAACCTAGGACCCTTTTTCACACTTACAACCGTTACATTATACGATTTGCTATCGTATTCAATGAGAAAGAAAGGAAAAGAAAGAGGGAACGGGAAGGGAAGGGAAGGGAAGAAGAGAAAGAAGAGAGAGAGAGAGAGAGAGAGAGAGAGAGAGAGAGAGAGAGAGAGAGAGAGAAAGAAAGAAAAAAAGAAAGAAAGAAAGAAAGAAAGAAAGAAAGAAAGAAAGAAAGAAAGAAAGAAAGAAAGAAAGAAAGAAAGAAAGAAAGAAAGAAAGAAAGAAAGAAAGAAAGAAGAGAGAGGGAGAGGAAAAAGAGAGAAAAACAGAAATGAGAGGGAGGGAGGGAGAGAGAGAAAGAGAGAGAGAGAGAGACCCATTTCCCACAGAAAACACCATGGCTGGGGTGTCATGTGACTGGGTGGGAGTGACGCTGAGTTGGCCACGCCCACCCAGGTTTTGGGGCTCCAAACTCAATTGCAGAAAATATGAATTCAGCATCAGTCAATGCCTGGAATGCTCTACCTGACTCTGTGGTCTCTTCCCCAAACCCCAAAAACTTTAACCTTAAAGTTTAAGATTTAAAGATTCGCTGAAATGGGTCTAGAGATTAAGGAATATAGATAAAATTTTGATTTATAAGTTGAAATAAAAATAGAGTTGTACATATTTGGGAAGTAAGATTTGTGGTGATAAAATGTAAGGTAAACACTTAGATTAAGATGTCAGAATATTTTAAAAATTTCTGTTTTTGATTTTTATGTTAAAAGATGTAAGAGAGGGAATTAAGCTAGATAGATTTTTTTTTTTTAATTTGATTTATATGCCGCCCTTCTCCGGAGACTCAGGGCGGCTTACAATGCGTTAAGCAATAGTCTTCATACTTTTGTATATTTATACAAAGTCAGCTTATTGCCCCCACAATCCGGGTCCTCATTTTACCTACCTTTGAAAGGCTGGATGGAAGGCTGAGTCGACCTTGAGCCTGGGGAGATTCGAACCAGCAGAAATTGCAGGCAGCTGGTGTTAATCACAATGCTATCAGTCTGCTGAGCCACCTGGCCCTTTCATTGATAATTGGAAATAATGAGTAGAGTTTATTTGGAAATTAAGGTTTTGATGATACAATAGATTAGTTTAGAATAAGGCGTTAGAATTTGTGTTAAAAATTTGAGTTTTGAATTTTAAACGATTGTACCTATCTATGACCGGATCAAGACTTCGTTCTTAAAAGGTATATTTTATGTTTATGTTTGGAAAAAACAATAAAAAATATTTTTCCCAAAAACTTTAATCTTAGACTGTCTACTGTGGACCTCACCCCATTCCTAAGAGGTCTGTAAGGGGCGTGCATAAGAGCACCAGCGTGCCTTCCGTCCCAGTCCTAATATTCCTTTTTACTCTTACTTCTTTTCATGTATTCAAATTGTGTTTATACTTTTACCTGTTATCTTATATATGCTGGATAAAATAAACTTATTATGATTATGATTATCTTCCCCGTAGAGACATCGAAATCTTCGCCTTGTTCATTTCCTGCATGTGCCACGACTTGGACCACCGAGGCACCAACAATTCTTTTCAAGTGGCATCGGTAAGGTTGGGAAGCCCCCTCCTCCACCCCCCTGCAAGGGAGAATGAAGGCTTGGGTCTTGCTCCATGCAGCATTGGGCTAAGGACCATCCCTTCCCCCTCTCCCCCCTTGGGGGTCTCCTTCACCCATACCCAACCTCTCCAGTGAGACAGATCTCCCTTCTCCATTCTCTTCCAGAAATCCGTCCTGGCTGCTTTGTACAGTTCCGAAGGATCCGTGATGGAGGTAAAGGGAGGAAGACGGGGACCAGCCCCATAGCTGAGAAGGGGCAACCGTTTTTAGTATGAGAAAAGGGGAGGGCAACTACAAGACAGAATCATAGACAGGATAGCAGCCTTCCAAGCTTTGAGGGGCTGCCCCAAAGAAGTGGGGGGGGGAGTCTACCTATTCTCCAAAGCCCCGGAAGGCAGGACAAGAAGCAACGGATGGAAAATAATCAAGGAGAGAAGCAACCTGGAATTAAGGAGGAATTTCCTGACAGTCAGAACAATTAACCAGTGGAACTGCTTGCCACCAGAAGTTGTGGGTGCTCCATCACTGGAGGTTTTTAAGGATGGCCACTTGTCTGAAATGGTATAGGATCTCCTGTTTGAGCTGGGGGTTGGACTAGAAGACCTCCAAGCTCCCTTCCAACCCTTCTCTTCTCTTCTCCATCCTTTTCTCTTCTCTTCTCCTTCCCTTCTTCATCCTTCTCTCTTTTCTTCTCTTCTCCTTCTCTTCTCCATCCTTCTCTCTTCTCTTCTCTTCTCTTCTCTCTTCTCTTCTCTTCTCTTCTCTTCTCTTCTCTTCTATTCCATTCTATTCTATTCTATTCTATTCTATTCTATTCTCCTTCTCTTCTCCATCCTTCTCTCTTCTCCTTCTTCTCTTCGCCATCCTTCTCTCTTTTCTTCTCTTCTCCTTCTCTTCTCCATCCTTCTCTCTTCTCTTCTCTCTTCTATTCTATTCTATTCTATTCTATTCTATTCTATTCTATTCTCCTTCTTCTCTTCTCCATCCTTCTCTCTTCTCTTCTCCATCCTTCTCTCTTTTCCTCTCTTCTCCTTCTCTTCTCCATCCTTCTCTCTTCTCTTCTCTTCTCTTCTCTATTCTATTCTATTCTATTCTATTCTCCTTCTCTTCTCCATCCTTCTCTCTTCTCTTCTCCTTCTTCTCTTCTCCATCATTCTCTCTTTTCTTTTCTTCTCCTTCTCCTTCTCCTTCTCTTCTCCATCCTTCTCTCTTCTCCTTCTCTTCTCCATCCTTCTCTCTTTTCTTCTCTTCTCCTTCTCTTCATCCTTCTCTCTTCTCTTCTCTTCTCTTCTCTATTCTATTCTATTCTATTCTATTCTATTCTATTCTATTCTATTCTATTCTCCTTCTCTTCTCCATCCTTCTCTTCTCCTTCTTCTCTTCTCCATCCTTCTCTCTTTTCTTCTCTTCTCCATCCTTCTCTCTTTTCTTCTCTTCTCCATCCTTCTCTCTTCTCTTCTCTTCTCTTCTCTTCTCTTCTCTTCTCTTCTCTTCTCTATTCTATTCTATTTTATTCTCCTTCTCTTCTCCATCCTTTTCTCTTCTCTTCTCCTTCTCTTCTCCATCCTTCTCTCTTTTCTTCTCTTCTCCTTCTCTTCTCCATCCCTCTCTTCTCTTCTCTTCTCTTCTCTATTCTATTCTATTCTATTCTATTCTATTCTATTCTATTCTCCTTCTCTTCTCCATCCTTCTCTCTTCTCTTCTCCTTCTTCTCTTCTCCATCATTCTCTCTTTTCTTCTCTTCTCCTTCTCCTTCTCCTTCTCTTCTCCATCCTTCTCTCTTCTCTTCTCTCTTCTCTTCTCTTCTCTTCTCTTCTCTTCTCTTCTCTTCTCTTCTCCTTCTTCTCTTCTCCATCCTTCTCTTCTCCATCCTTCTCTCTTCTCTTCTCTTCTCTTCTCTTCTCTTCTCCATCCTTCTCTTCTCCATCCTTCTCTTCTCTTCTCCATCTTTTTCTCTTCTCTTCTCTTCTCTTCTCTTCTCTTCTCTTCTCTTCTCTTCTATTCTATTCTATTCTATTCTATTCTATTCCATTCCTCTTCTCTCCTCCCCTCTCCTCTCCTCTTCTGGAAGGGACCTCTGAGGTCTTCTAGTCCAAGACCGTCCTCAAGCAGGAGACCCTCTACCGTTCCGATAAACGAAAGGAGGAGGCCGTGATGGAGACCCTGTGAGGCTCCATCTCTTGTGGATTCAGGAATCCGTTGCCCTCTTTGCCAGATGGGGACTAGGGTCAAATCTGGCCCAAGCAGGAGAGAGAATCTGGTGGGTTGAAGTGTCTTCAGGATGCCTTCCTTTTCTCCGTAGCTTGTGGGAAAATCCCTGGGAATTAACTTGGGTCTGAACAGAACAGTCACCAATACCGGTAGCCTTGACTCACAACAGTTGTTAGTGACCGTTCGAAATTATGACGACACCAAAAATAAAGTGACTTATGACCATTTTTCACACTTACGACCCCTGCAGCATTCTCTTGGTCACGTGATCTAAATTCAAAGGCTTGGCAACTGGCAGGTACTTAGGACTGTTTTGGTGTCCCGGGGGTCACGTGATTCCCCTCTAGCACCCTTCTGACAAGCAAAATCAATGGAGAAGCCAGATTCGCTTAACAACCGTGTGACTCATTTAACCACTGCACTGATTCGCTTAATGACCGCGGTGAGAAAGGTCGTAAAACGGGACGAAACTCACTTCACAGGTGTCTCACACATCAACATAACTTTTGGGCTCAGTTGTGGCCATAAGTCGAAGAACTGCCTCTAAATAAGTAAGTGAGTAAACATACATACATACATACGTACAAATAAAGTTTCAATTACATCAAGGCCGCCATCTTGATTCTTTTGAACACACACACACCCCCGGGGCCCTCTGCTGGGAGACACAGATGGAGTAGTGAATCCATCATATTTATTGTGGCCCCTCCAGCAGCCGAATCAAAGGAGGAGGAGGAGGGGGCGTGGGAATCGGAGTCAGCATCAGGGCAACCTGAGAGCTCGGAGGGGGAAGAGGGAATGGAGCTGTCAGAGAGAGAGAGAGAGATGGAGCCTGGGCCGTCTGTCAGCCGTCAGATGGAGAGTCAACAGCCCCCAGGTCTGGAGGTGGCTGATAAGGAGGAGGAGGAACAGCTGGGTCCTGTGCCTGACGTGGATGCACAGAAGGCAGAGGAGAGGAGAGCAGAGGAAATCTATGGGCCGGTCCTTGAGATGGAAGAGCCACCACTGCTAGCGAAGCCCCACCCCGGTTCTGGGGATAAAAGGCAGGGGGCGGAGATGAATAGATGGGACAGACAACTATTCATCTTCCGGACAGACGGAATTCTTAGCCTGTGTTGAGAGAGAAACTTTTTGCTGGGGCTGCTGGCGCTCCTAATTAAAGGAATCTTTGAGTTCACTTCAGAGGGTTTGTCGTCTTTGGGGAGCCAAGTCAGAACAATATTTTTATCACCATCCCTGCTCTGTGGGATCAAATCCTCTACAAGAAAGTCCTTGACTTACGACTTCCTTTGTGGAACCAGAATTTCCACTGTCCAAAGCAGGTTGTTCAGTGAGTCACACGCTGATTTTTACGGCATTTTTCGGGGGGGCCACCGTTGTGAAGTGAATCGCCAACGTCGTTAAACGAGTCACACGGTTGTTAAGTGAATACAGGTTCCCCAGTTGACCTTCCTTGTCGTAAATGGTGATTTCCGTGACACCCCCCCACCCCACCCCCGGGAGAGTGCAACGGTCCCAAATATATGCAGTCCTCAAATTTTGATCATGTGACCCTGGGGGAATTCTGCGACGGCTGTAAGTGTGAGGACAGATTATAAGTCATTTTTTTCTTAGCATTCTTGTAACATCAAGAATATAGAGCCGAGGTGGCGCAGTGGTTAAGAGTGCAGTACTGCAGCTACTTCAGCTGACTGCTAGTTCAGCAGGTCAGCGGATCAAATCTCACCGGCTCAAGGTTGACTCAGCCTTCCATCCTTCCGAGGTGGGTAAAATGAGGACCCAGATTATTGGGGGGCAATATGCTATTTAGTATATACTGTCTTTGGTGTAAGCCGCCCAGAGTCCTCGGAGAGTGGGCGGCATAGAAATACGACTAATCAATCAATCAATCAATCAAAAGGTTGCTCAAGAATTGGTTGTGAGGCGAGGGCTACCTGTGTCCCACTGTACAACCCAATATGCACTTACACAAAATGATTGATTTATGAGTGCAATTATGCACTAAATTCATTGACATCTCTGCTGTGGTGTTTTGTTTGCCTCAGAGACACCATTTCGCTCAAGCCATCGCCATCCTGAATACGCACGGCTGCAACATCTTCGACCATTTCTCTCGCAAGGTGGGCTTCCTGGGCAGGCCGAGCCTCATCCGTGGGAGGGAGAAATTGGGGAGGGGGCTTTTAAAAAGGGAGCAGGGGGTTTTATGGCACTCGTCCCTCTCCCCAAGTGGCCCTGGGGTATGCGAACTGGGGGGGTTCTGGGAGTTGAAGTCCAGCTCTGGTGAACTGGGGGATTCTGGGAATTGAAGTTCACCCATGCTGGCTCAGGAATTCTGGGAGTTGAAGTGCTTCTGTGCTGACTGGAGAATTCTGGGAGTTGAAGTCCAGCTCTGGTGAACTGGGGGATTCTGGGAGTTGAAGTCCAGCTTTGGTAGATGGGGAGTTATGGGAGTTAAAATCCATATATTTGGTTGGGGAACTCTGGGAATTAAAGTACACCCAAGCTGGCTCAGGAATTCTGGGAGTTGAAGTCCAGCTCTGGTAGATGGGGAGTTATGGGAATTAAAATCCATACATGTGGTTGGGGAACTCTGGGAGTTGAAGTTCACCCATGATGGCTCAGGAATTCTGGGAGTTGAAGTCCACCTCTGGTGGTTGGGGGATTCTGGGAGTTGAAGTTCACCCATGCTGGCTCGGGAAATCTGGGAGTTGAAGTGCTTCTGTGCTGACTGGAGAATTCTGGGAGTTGAAGTCCAGCTCTGGTAGATGGGGAGTTATGGGAGTTAAAATCCATACATGTGGTTGGGGAACTCTGGGAGTTGAAGTTCACCCATGATGGCTCGGGAAATCTGGGAATTGAAGTGCTTCTGTGCTGACTGGACAATTCTGGGAGTTGGCGTCCAGCTTTGGTGAACTGGGGGATTCTGGGAGTTGAGGTCCAGCTTTGGTAGATGGGGAGTTATGGGAGTTAAAATCCATACATGTGGTTGGGGAACTCTGGGAGTTGAAGTTCACCCATGCTGGCTCGGGAAATCTGGGAGTTGAAGTGTTTCTGTGCTGACTGGGGAATTCTGGGAGTTGAAGTCCACCTCTGGTGGTTGGGGGATTCTGGGAGTTGAAGTCCCCACATCTTAAAGTTGTGAAGGCTGAGAAACACTGCACTTAGGTCACACCCAGTTTTCAAATTGGCTGGAGGTCTTTGGACACCAAAGACCCAATTGTTCCCCCAAACTGTCCCCCCCATCTTCTCCAAGCTGTGGGTGGAGTTTTGGAGTCCTACCTGGGACCTTTTGAGAGGCCTCCAAGTCAGGTGTTCTCCTTCAGGCCACAGAGCAGCCTCTCTTGACTAACCAGTTGTGAAGGATGGTAAAGCAGGGACCGCTTGATCCCACAGGATTACCAAAGGATGCTGGATTTGATGAGGGACATCATCCTGGCCACCGACCTCGCTCACCACTTGAGGATCTTCAAAGACTTGCAGAAGATGGCCGATGGTAAGGCAGGACCCCCCCCCTCCCGTCCTTCCCAAATTGAGGGTCTTCTCCAAAGGTGCTTTTTTTCAAGAGGCAACTGGACTTTCTTGTTTTTTCTTTTGAAGACCTTTCGCTTCTCCTCCGAGAAGCTTCTTCAGCTCTGACTGGATGGTGGAGGATTGAAGGATTTATACTCCTTGCAGACAACCAGTCATTTGCATCCTTTTAGGGTGTCATTGAGGCGGCTTGGAGGTTTATCTGTGTCCTCAGGGTCCACTAAGTGGTGCAAATGGATGTGGAGCCTTCTTGGCTGCAAGATATTTTCTGTCCCTTCACCACTCAGGGGACCCCGAGGACACAGATCAGCCTCCAAGTGGCCTCAACGACCCTCTCAAAGGATGCAATTGACCAGCTGTCTGTCAAGGAGTATCAATCCTTCCATTCCCCACCATCCAGTCAGAGCTGAAGAAGCTTCTCGGAGGAGAAGCGAAACATCTTCAGAAGAAAAAACCAGAAAGCACCTTTGGGACAACCATGTCAGGGTGCTAATTAATCCCATTCTGCTTTTGGGTAATCGCACCTTGATTTAGAGACGTGGCTCGAGACTTTTCCCTTGAAGCATACTTTAAGAAAAAAAAAATAAACCCGAAGATCTATTTTTCTAAGAAAAACTCATTTGTTATAAAGAAAATAAAACATCTCGCTATCTAAAATAATTACATTTTGGCAACGTTCCTGCCGGCCACCTCTCTGCGGCCGGACCTCTTGGCAGGAGAACAAAGCAAGAAAGAAGAAAGTGGAGGAATGTGGACATGCGCAGTTAGCTTACTGATAAGACACTTGGCAAGCTACGGAAAGTCTGAAAATCCAAAAATATGAGCTCATCTGGTAAATACAAAAACACAGTGACAAACCATGACCTGCATGATGGAGAATCTCCATGGAATTTTTCTCCAGGGGTTGGCAGAGTAGAGGGACATCATCAAATCCCTGAAGGACAAAAATTGTGTTTGTGCCCTGGGCCAAGGATCGCCAACCTTGGCAACTTGAAGACTTGTGGACTTCAACAAAGCTGGCTGAGGAATTCTGGGAGTTGAAGTCCACAAGTCTTCAAGTTGCCAAGGTTGGAGACCTCTATCCTGGACCAAATCTGTCCCCACACAACTCCACAGACACAAACTCCTTAGATATAGACTCCCCCAAGCGAAGCTCTGCTGTCGACATCTCCATGGCTGCGTTTGGGTTGTCTCCTTGATGACAAGCATTCCTTGACTTACAACCATTCATTTAGCAACCGTTCGAAGTGATTTATAACGGCGCCAGGGGAAAAAAAGCGACTCATGAGCATCGTTCACACATGATCAAAGTCCAAAAGCTTGGCAACTGGCATGTACTTACGACGGTTGCAGCGTCCCGGGGGGGTCATGTGACCTTCTTTTGCAAAGCCAACGGGGATGCCAGGCTCGCTTTACAACCGTGTTCCTAATGGTTGTAAGCCGAGGACTCCCTGTCTTATTTTTATAACCAGTCACACCTGAAATGGCCTTTCAGAAAATAGGTTTGACCAGGAGAAAATTGGATATTTGCCACGGAATCCATTTGCCTGATCCAGGGTCTCAGGTGGCTGTTTTGTGCCTCCTTGAAAATCACCATCGTTTTCCCACCAATAATTCATGATGATGATGATGATGATGATGATGATGATGATTTGCTCCTTAAAAAGCGTCCCCTTCCAAGGGGAAAGAAACCCAAGTGGCGTTTCTTTCTTTAAATTAGCTCCCTTGTTTTTTGGGGGAAGGGTCCCTTAGGTGGCAGGTTTGGAACGTGGGTCCCACGGTGGGAAAAGCCGGGCGCTTGATCTTTTGAAAAAGGAGGTTCCACCAAAAAAAAGTAGATTTTTGTGTCAACCGGCAGGTTGTGGATCTGTTCAACGTGATAGTCAGGAAACCAACAGACAAAATTGAAATGCATTGTGCACATTTAGGCAATTATACTTCCCTTTCCCCCTTCTCTCTGTATGGCTTTCTTTTCTCCTTAACTTCCTTTTCCTTCCTTCTTTCCTTCCTTCTTCTCTTCCTCCTTCCCTCCCTTCCATCCATCCATCTTTCCTTTTCCTACTTTTTCCTCTCTCTCTCCCTCCCTTCTTTCCTTCCTTCCTTCCCTTTCCCCTTCCTTCCTTCCTCTCTCCCTCCTTCCCTCCCTCTTCCTTCCTTCTTTCCTTCCTTCTTTCCTTCCTTCCTCCCTCCCTCTTCCTTCCTTCTTTCCTTCTTCCTTCCTTCCTTCTTCTCTCTCTCCCTCCCTTCCATCCATCCATCTTTTCTTTTCCTATTTTTTCCTCTCTCTCCCTCTCTTCTTTCCTTCCTTCCTTCCTTCCCTTTCCCCTTCCTTCTTCTTTCCCTCCCTCCCTCCCTTCCATCCATCCATCTTTCCTTTTCCTACTTTTTCCTCTCACTCCCCTTCTTTCCTTCCTTCCTTCCTTCCTCCCTCCCTCCCTCCCTCTTCCTTCCTTCTTTCCTTCTCTCTCCTTTCTACTTCCCTCCCTCCCACCCTCCCTTCCTTCTTTCCTTCCTCCCTCTCTCCTTTCCTTTCTACACTCCTTCCCTCCTCCTTCCTTCCCTTCTCCTTCTTTCCTTCCTTCCCTCCCTTCCCTTTTCTTCCCTCCCTTCCTTTCCTTTCCTTCCTTCCCTCCCTCCCACATTTTCTCCTACTCTTCCATTTCCTTCCTTTTCTGTCTCTCTCCCCCTCCTTTCCTTCTCTCCTTCCCTTTTCCTCCCTTACTCCTCCTCCTCCTCCTCTCTCCCCCTCTGCAGTTGGCTACGACCCGGCGAACAAGCAGCACCATAGCCTCCTCCTGTACCTTCTCATGACCTCCTGTGACCTCTCAGACCAGACCAAAGGTTGGAAAACCACACGGAAGATCGCGGTGAGTACGAGGCCGAGGAGGACGGAGCCCCTGTTCCCCAGGCTGTTGGCCTGGACGTCTCGGTGCCAGCCTCCCTGGGAAGGTGGAGCTCTTCCTCCTGCAACCGGCACCTTCTCCGGCTAAAGGCCCCCTTGCCCTTTCCAGCCACATCCCCTGCCCCTTTGGGAACCCGGGCAAAAAAACCAGCCCAACTTCACCTGTTGAATTACAGCTAGAAGGGAAAGAGGAATATCAAGCAGAGTCTCGTGCTCGATCAGGTGTTTGAAATAGAGGAGGGATCTCCAATCTTGACAACTTTAAGACTTGTGGACTTCAACTCCCAGAATCCCCCAGCCAGCCTTGGAGGACTTCAACTCCCAGAATCCCCCAGCCAGCTCGCTGGCTGGGGTATTCTGGGAGTTGAAGTCCTCCAAGGCTGGCTGGGGGATTCTGGGAGTTGAAGTCCTCCAAGGCTGGCTGGGGGATTCTGGGAGTTGAAGTCCTCCAAGGCTGGCTGGGGGATTCTGGGAGTTGAAGTCCTCCAAGGCTGGCTGGGGGATTCTGGGAGTTGAAGTCCTCCAAGGCTGGCTGGGGGATTCTGGGAGTTGAAGTCCTCCAAGGCTGGCTGGGGGATTCTGGGAGTTGAAATCCACAAGTCTTAAAGTTGCCAAGGTTGGAGACCCTTGGACAAGAGGACCTCCAAGGTCCCTTCCAACTCTGTTATTCTGCTGGCGGTCCTTGGGGGCACCTAGAGGTCATCTACACCAGCCAGGGTTGCCCCATTCTCCATCTTCTCTCCGTCTGGGAGAGCTCAGAGTAAGATCCCAGGGTATCTAGAAGGGCATCCGGTTGGGGGAAAATCACGACAGATACCTGTCACTCTTCAGTTGTCGGAAGGTCCAAGGTTTGTGGGAGGGGGTGTTTGTGTGAATGTCCTCTCTGGACATTCCCCCCTCCCCAAACAATGTGCAGATTGAAGAGTTGGGAGGGTCTGTCATCTTGCACTCAATCCGTATCTTTCCTTTCCTTTCCAGGAATTGATCTACAAGGAGTTCTTCTCCCAGGGTGATCTGGTACGTGAGAATAAAATCATTGAGTCAGATTCTAGTATTCTCTTAACCACATATGTTATAAGAAAAAGTCATATATTAGATATAATGTGGGTATATATATATATATATGCATAACTTTGTATTACAAACTCTTCTAAAAATACAAGTTCCAGATATATTTGTAAAGAAAGAAGCAGACATTCTACGTACTCCGGAACTAAAATAATTAAAATTTTATTCTACTACGCTTTCGTCAGCCATCTCTGACATCGTCAGAGTATTAAACTACCTGTCAGCACTTCAAGCTGCATTTACTCTAGTGCTGAC
>JAXLNS010000005.1:1757500-1772500 GCA_037215915.1 Pantherophis vulpinus
CGCCCCCTGCTCCCCTCCCCAACACACAAGTGCAACTTTGACACCCCCGTTCCCCAGGGAAAGAGGAGGGGGTCTGAGTTTGGAAACAAGAAACTCCCCCACCCCCACCCCCAGGCTCTTTTTTAAAAAAATTATGCCGTGAACTTGATCTGCTGCAAACCAACCTCTCCCCCCCCCCCCTCTTCCGCTTTGTTACTCATTTCACTCCGGTTCCCAATTCTGCATTTTAGAGTCCGGTTTGGTCCGGTTCGCTCTGGAGTGGCCCCGGTTTTAACCGTCGGTTCTGGTTTCCTTGTGGTCTCGATTGACCCAGTGTGGAGTTCTTGCCAGCCACATCGGTGGGGATTCTTCATCCTCTAAGCCAGGGGTCTCCAACCTTGGCAACTTTAAGCCTTGGAGGACTTCAACTCCCAGAATTCCACAGCCAGCCCAACTTCACCTGTTGAATTAGAGCTAGAAGGGAAAGAGGGACATCAAGCAGAGTCTCGTGCTCGAGCAGGTGTTTGGAATAGAGGAGGGGTCTCCAACCTTGGCAACTTTAAGACTTGTGGACTTCAACTCCCAGAATTCCCCAGCCAGCCTTGGAGGACTTCAACTCCCAGAATTCCCCAGCCAGCTTTGCTGGCTGGGGGATACTGGGAGTTGAAGTCCTCCAAGGCTGGCTGGGGGATTCTGGGAGTTGAAGTCCTCCAAGGCTGGCTGGGGAATTCTGGGATTTGAAGTCCTCCAAGGCTGGCTGGGGGATTCTGGGAGTTGAAGTCCTCCAAGGCTGGCTGGGGGATTCTGGGAGTTGAAGTCCTCCAAGGCTGGCTGGGGAATTCTGGGAGTTGAAGTCCTCCAAGGCTGGCTGGGGAATTCTGGGATTTGAAGTCCTCCAAGGCTGGCTGGGGAATTCTGGGAGTTGAAGTCATCCAAGGCTTTAAGTTGCCACGGTTGGAGACCCCTCCTCTAAGCCATGGTTATCCCAGAAGTGTTTTGGGGTTGTTGTTTTTTTGGTTTTTTTTCTCCCCAAAAAAAGCAACTGGACTTTCTTGGATTTTTCCTCCTCGAAAACGTTTCGCTTCTCATCCCAAGAAGCTTCTGAAGAACTGGAGGGGAGGAAAAAAATAAGAAGAAAATCCAGTTGCCTTTTTGGAAAAAGCACCTGTGGATTCTCCCACCCACCCTAATTTGTACCTTTCTCTCTGGAGGATAAATACGCTGTTTCTGAAGGCCCCTAGAAGGTCACCCACTTGCCAAGAAATACGAATTTCTGGTTTGGCACCTTTTCTGATGCAAAACGTAAGGAAGCCTTGGGTTCTCCTTGGGGAGTGGGGGGGGGAGAGGGCTGCCCCCTACCCAAAACAGCTTTGGAAACTTTAGGGAGGGCGAGAAATAGACTGCAGGATATTCATTTTCTCCACATTTCAACTCCGGATTCTACCAAATGGGCCAGGAACGAATGCAAAGCTTCTGAATTCGCAAATCCGCATCCAACAAAATCATTAACTCTTTTCAAATCTAGAAAGTGGGTTTGTACTAAATACAAAGGTAGTCCTCAAGGGACGACCGTAGTTGAGCCCAAATTTTTTTGTCGCTAAGCAAGACAGTTGTTAAGTGAGTTTTACCCCATTTTACGAGCAACAGGAGAAAATATTTGTGGCTCAGGGTTGAACTGTGAGATCCTTGGTGCTCTCTGAGTTGGGTGGTTTTCTTGCAGTCGTTTCATGACCCAACTAGAGAACATCATCAGTGCTAGAAGAGAAGGGGGTTTATGGAAGAAGAGGAGGAAGAGGAGGACAATGACTGTGGGGTCCTTGGTGCTCTCTGAGCTTGGTTGTTTTTTGCAGACGTTTCATGACCCAACTATTTGACATCATCAGCGCTAGAAGGAAGTGGGGTTTGTACAGAGGAGGAAGAGGAGGGCTGTAGGTCCTTGGTGCTTTCTGAGTTTGGTTGTTTTCCTACAGATGTTTCATGACCCAACTAGGGAACATCATCAGTGCTAGAAGGGAGTGTCCAGATGAGTGAGTGAAGGTCATCTAAGTAAGTTCTTCTTTTGTAGAAGTGGCTGTTCCTTTCAGTGGGCACCTTGTCGCCCATATTTCATTGTCAAGTGGAGTAAGAAGCTTGTAGAGGCCTACACTTGGGTGTATCCCTAACAAGGAATTGTTATCTGTATGGTTTTGTAGTGGTGCAAAACTACAACCTATCAGTCCATACAACCCAACCCAGTTTTAAATCCCGGTAACTCAATTGTTAGCGGATAACATTTAGGTAGCCGAGAACTGCTCTTAAAATATTTGTAGAGAAATAAGAACCGTAGAGTAGACCAGGTGGATTTTCCATTTTTTTTCCCCAACAGTTTTGGGTGGAGGAGCAAGTATGTCAGTTGATGTTGAGACTCTAGAAAGAGTGTAGAGAAGAGCAACAAAGAGGATTAGGGGACTGGAGGCTAAAACATATGAAGAACAGTTGCAGGAACTGGGTGTGTATAGTCTGATGAAAAGAAGGACTAGGGGAGACATGATAGCAGTCTTCCAATATCTCAGGGGTTGCCACAAAGAGGGAGTCAAGCTATTCTCCAAAGCACCTGAGGTAGGTAGGACAAGAAGCAACGGGTGGAAACTAATCAAGGAGAGAAGCAACTTGGAACTAAGGAGAAATTTTTTGACAGGGAGAACAATTGATCAGTGGAACAACATGCCTGCAGAAGTTGTGAATGCTCCAACACTGAAAGTTTTTAAGAAGAGGTTGGACAACCCTTTGTCTGAAGTGGTGTAGGGTTTCCTGCCTAAGCAGGGGGTTGGACTGGAAGACCTCCCAGGTCCCTTCCATCTCTGTGATTCTATTCTATTCTATTCTATTCTATTCTATTCTATTCTATTCTATTCTATTCTATTCTATTCTATTCTATTCTATTCTATTCTACTCTACTCTACTCTACTCTACTCTACTCTACTCTACTCTACTCTACTCTACTCTACTCTACTCTACTCTATTCTATTCTATTCTATTCTATTCCCACCACAGTAGGTCAGGAAACCACTCCACCAACTTTCAATATTCAAGCCAGGTGAATTTGATGAGTGCAGGGAGAGAAGAGCCAAACAGGTGCCTTTTACACCTGTGGATCTCAACCTTGACCACAGGTGGACTCCAACTCCCAGAATTCCTCACCTGGCATCTCAAGCCGGGGGAATTCTGGGAGTCGTAGCCCACCCCTTTTTCAAGGTTGGGGAACAGTGCTTTAGAATCTTAGACAAGGATCTAAACCAGGTTTGCCAGCTCCTTTCAGCTTACTTAAGAACGTTCTCCAGAACATCCATTCTTTGCAATCTCAATGGCTTTTCTCCAGAACCTTTGGACAATTATTTTTTCCCCCCAACAAGCTTCTTTTTGGACACAGTGAGTGTAACATGTAGCCAAGCTGTCCGGATTGTATTTTTTGCAATTGTACAGCTGTTGAGTCATTTGTTCCTTTCTCAACCACTGGACTGGAGAACGTTTCTCGTTTCATCCCCGGCTCACTTTCAGCGCTGTAGGATCTGATCCTTGGCCATATTTTGGCTTTTGGGGGGACAATCCTTAACTCCAGAAGGGTTGGGGCAACCGCCAGCGTGCAGCGAGAGTGAAAGCTGCCCCATTTTCTGCAGCAAACTTGTGATGAGTTTGTGAATCCAGAGCCACAACTCCAGCAGGAAACGGTGTCTTCATTTGCCTTACGTTTTCTACGTTGCCTTCCGGCTGGAGCTTTTGCGCGCCACTCTTGATATCCGTTCGATAGCAACTTACCAACTGAATGTGTCAGCCCGAGGCAACTCACTGGTAGTAGATGCAACAATATTTATTTTGCTCCTGGAGCCCCTCAAAAAAGGAACAAGGAAGGAACGGGAGTGCAAGGGGACCCAACAACCGGAGTGGGTGACCTTGCAAAATTTACAAAAACTTTCTTCTTTTACTCTGATCTTGGATGTCTCCCATTGGACACCGAAACCCAAACAGACCCAGCCTTCCTCGCTGGAGGTGAGGATGAGGATGGATTAGGGGGGCCGTCGTTCCTTCAGCGGTGAGCCCAGAACGAGGCTTGTGCTCTCTGTAAAGACGGAATACAGGTAGTCCTCGACTTATGGCCACAATGGAGCCCAAGCTTTCTGTCGTTAAGCAAGACATTTGTTTGGTGAGTTTTACGACCTTTCTTGCCACGGTTGTTAAGAGAATCCGGCTTCCCCGCTGGTCAGAAGGTCACAAAAGATGAACATACGACCCTGGGATCCTGCAACCGTCGTAAAGATGAGTCAGTTGCCAAGAGTCTGAATTTTGATCACGGGACCATGGCAACGGTTGTTAAGTGTGAAAAAATGGACGTAAGTCACTTTTCAACGCCGTTGTAATTTTGAATGGTCACTAAATGAACTGTTGTAAGTCGAGGACTACCTGCGATCCATGCAACGTCGTAATTTTGACCTGGCTTGAGAGAAACCGAATGCCAGTCACTCTCGCTTGGAAGAGAGGATTCTTTGTTGAGTGTCTCCTCTTCCCCAGAAATCCCGGGTCATTTCTATATGTAAATACAAATTGCAGAATCAGGAAAGGTGTGGCTCTAGATTTCTGCAACACGCGTGCCGAGGGGATGGGATTCCTGGTGACTCAACCTGGTTCTGGAATCTTGCAAACCAGGGGACCCCATAAAACAAAGGAATGGCTTATTTCCTGGAGCACAGCATGGTGGGATCCCAACCATTGTGGGTTCCCCAGAGTTTCAGATTCAGCGTATTGTATGTCATCCTACCATGATGTAGTCCATGGACACTGGACAGCAGATTGGACAAAGGTTTTGCCCGTCCATGAAACAAAGAATTCTCAGTCTTGAATCTCCATTTCTGGACCAGCTGCCAGCCCAAAACATTTGACAGTGATGTGGGTCAGTGATGTTCTGCCTGAGGGCCATTTTGTGAACCAACTTTCACAACTGACGTGACCTATCTTCTAAAAGTCTGCGTGAACTAGGGCTTGCTCACCAAAACATTCCTCCTTCCTATGAATTTAATTTAGGTCTTCAAATGAATCTCCCTTTTTAAATTCCTTCTCAGCTCAACATCTTCCAGGGTTTTGAAGGTGCTGCATCACATTCTGGCCCGTTTTCTCCTTCACGTTTCCCCACGTTACTTCTTGAGGATGATGACTGAGATGGTTCTCAGATGCTATTTCCAATCGGATGGAAGAACCAACTCTTGCCGGCAAAATTCTGGGTCCACCAGAAGTGCGATGACCCTCAGGGCACGGCACAGAGATAACACAAACAGCTGGCGGTTCAAACCATCCCTTTATTGCTCCTAAGGCTCCCACGTTTCTGACAAGTCCCAGAGCAGAGTGAAAACAAACTCCCATACAAACCTCAAGCAGCCTCCAGCTGCAGTTAGTCCCTCCCAACGCTGTCTGCACCAAGGCTGCCCGATAAATAAATCCTAAATGTCTTTGGCAAAACAAGAGCCAAGTAAGGAGTTCAGGGAGCAAAAGACCCAGATAATTAATCCAGAACACCAACAAGAAATGCAAGGACTCTTGGCAAGTTCAGACGTCAAACACTTTGGGAACTCAGGGTTTGTTCCCGAAAAATGCCCCTCCCCATGGTCTCATTCCCCAGGTGTGCCTGGTGAAGCTGGGCGGGGCACTCTCCTCACGAGTAGCCTGTTTGAAAATGTTGGATATTTTGAATCTCTCAAGGGACATATTTCGAATCCAAAGCGTCACCTTAAAATGGGTGAGACGGGCAGCCCATCAATTTAATAAATCATCCATTATTTCATCTCTGACCTCTTTCGTTTCCCACAGCCGAGGTTTAGCTGGCGGCAAAGGGAATTCCTTGCTGAATTTTCTTTTCTTTTTTTTAACTTCCTTTGGGCTTTGGCGTGGGTACCGGGTTCGAATTTGCATCCATAACCCAGCAATCGTAGCTGGTGTGTGCCTACGGAGGCTGAGGTTTTTGGCTTGTGTGGCTTTCGGATGTCTCTCGCTTTGCAGAAGTTCTTTCATCACTGCCAACTTCTCTTAAAACTTAGAAAAACGGGTCATTTTTTTAAAAGAAAACAAAAAATAATTTCTCTCTCTCACGCTCACAATCAAGTAAGGGCTCCCAAGAATTGTGCAGGGCTTACTCACGGATTGCAACAGATTTCCCCTCCCCGTGGTTAATTTCACGACTACCCCTTTCGAGTTGCGAATGGCCAAATATTTATCTTTAGAACAGTGTTTATCGACCGTGGCTCCTTTAAGAGGGGTGGACTTCAACTCCCAGAATTCCCCAGCCAGCGTTGCTGGCTGGGGAATTCTGGGAGTTGAAGTCCACCCCTCTTAAAGGAGCCACGGTCGATAAACACTGCTATAACTACAGATCTGAGTAGCAACTGACGTATTTTTGGGCTACGCAGGTTCTCCCTGCTGCAGCTCATCCCTTTCTGGTTTTAACGTGGGTGTGTATGTGATTCACACTTTCTCTCCTGTGTGCGTGTGTACGCCTAATGTGTGTGCGTGTGTGTGTGTGTATATATAAATATATATATGTACATATCTATCTACAGATTCTGTTCGAAAGAGTCAAGCTTTTTAACTTTGCTCAAGCCGGGTTGTCCAGCTCTGTTGGAAACAAAAGCCACTTTTCGGTGGAAACCCGGTTAGAAAAAAAGAAAAGAAAAGAAAAGAAAAAGAGGGTTTCGTTTGACAGGGATATAAATATTGGCGTGCGTGTGACAAAAAAAATATTTCTCTGCAGGTTTCCTTCGTCTTTTCTTACAGTCGTTGACTCTTCTGGTTTTAGGGGTTTCGGCGAAAGGGAATAACGAGTATTTTCTTTTCCAATAAATTTCATATGCAAACGTCTTAAATGTCTCTGTTTTATTTTTATTTATTTTTTTAAAAACAGAAAAAGGGATAGATTTTGCAGACGGGCAGGATCAGCTCAGATCCCCGAATTTTGCAATGTGCAACAATCTGTTTTTTTTTTTTTTGTGGAATATTGAAACCGTATTTATTTAATTCCTCATTCCGCTCTTCACGACTTGCGACTGCAAAAAAATCACTTGCATTTAAATGCCGTTGAATTCCAGTTCAGAGGAGTATTACTTATCCAGTTGCAGGTAGTCCTTGACTTAAGACCGCCATTGGGGTCTTACAGGAATACTGTGGGCTGTGAAAACCCTGCAGATGAGCAACAAATGAAGATGCATCATTGGGAACCTTGGTCTTCTGATGTCTCATTCTTGCGTGGGAAATAATGACTGAAATTCCCCTCTTTTCAAGCGTTCAGACGTGGGCTGGAAGCCAAGGAGCTCACAGCCTTTCTGGTGGTGTGGGTCATCTCCAGAGGTAATCATCCCAACCTTAGCTGGGGTTGGGTTAGATGATCTCTGAGGTCCCTCCCAACTCTACCCTTTTTTAGTCTGCATGATGGAGGACCTCCTTTTGATCTTCTGGGAGGCCACCAATTGTGGTGGTGGAGAAACAGTCTGTGGAGTCTTATTTATTTTTATTTTTATTTTTATTTTATTTTGATTTATATGCCGCCCTTCTCCGGAGACTGCGTTAAGCAATAGCCTTCATACTTTTGTATATTTATACAAAGTCATCTTATTGCCCCCACAAACTGGGTCCTCATTTAACCTACCTTAGAAAGGATGGAAGGCTGAGTCAACCTTGAGCCTGGGGAGAATTGAACTCGCAGTAATTGCAGGGAGCTGGAAGCAAAATACTACCTTTTAACAGTAGCATTAGTCTGCTGCACCACTCAGGCTCATTTTGTCCTGAAGTGTTTAGTCTTCAGGTTTTATCCTGAAGTGATCCTGACTAGGTGGCTCAGTGGCTAAGACGCTGAGCCAGTGATGAAATCCATTTTTTTTTGCTACCGGTTCTGTGGGTGTGGCTTGGTGGGCGTGGCAGGGGAAGGGTACTGCAAAATCCCCATTCCCTCCCCACTCCTGGGGGAAGGATATTGCAAAATCTCCATTCCCACCCCACTCTGGGGCCAGCCAGAGGTGGTATTTGCAGGTTCTCCGAACTGCTCAAAATTTCCACTACCGGTTCTCCGGTACCTGTCAGAACCTGCTGGATTTCACCCCTGCACTGAGCTTGTCGATCAGAAAGTTCGGCGGTTCAAATCCCTAGTATTGGTCTCCTGTGTGAGCAGGGGGTTGGACTAAATGACCTCCAAGGTCCCTTCCATCTCTGTTACTATTACTATTTGAGGTGGGAAAAACCTTTGTAGATTTCCTGGAGCAACCTGGCTAGAGGATTCTGGGAGTTGTGGTCCAGGTAGGTCTGGAGTTGGGGGGCCAGCTTGAAGAAGGGGATCATAAGAATGGAAGAAACGTGCTATCCACGGAAAGCAGACGACTTCGTGCTGCAAGAACTATATTGGCCACTTGGTGATGCTGTTGCCTCATGAATAAAAGCATTAAGCCCACATCTAATGTAGTTTGAACACTTGTGGACCTCAACTCCCAGAATTCCCCAGCCAGCAATACAAAAAAACACTACAAAATTCTCACCCTGTTTATCAAAACTATTGATATAGTCACTGTAGCCAAGACTACCATACTCCTGGTTCTCTGTGATCGTTAGTATTCATTTAACCATAGTTTGTTGAATAAGCCATCACTGTCTGGGATTCACCCAGTGCGTCAAGTTCTTCTCTGCTGCTTCTAAATCCTCAATACTGTGTTTTAAAACACCAGACTAATATTTCAGGACATCATTGCTCTACAGGGAGCTAGCTGTTCCAACTTTATCAACAAACCATGATTTTAAAATGTGTGGTTTAGTGGGGATGAATAGACGCTATACCTCCGAGGAGGGATTTAAGCTCTGAATTTTCTCCAAGCGCTGCCTCAGAAGGCATCTTCCTGTAACTTAAATCCCTCATTCCATGTCCTGAAATGCAAAAAAAGGAAGATTTTGGCTTTCATCTGCATGGCCTCTTTTCCATTATTTGAAGACTGGCCTTCTCTTCTCAGGCTGAACATGGCCAGCTCCTTCATCTGTATCATTAAATTTTGGTCTGTAATTCCTTGATCATCTTCAAAGCTCATTTCTGAAGCTGTTCCCATTTCTCTGAGGCCTTCTTAACCTGTGGGGCCCAGATAGGCACCCATGGTTCAAAAGCTAGATGTCCTACAGACGATACACCCAACCCTGGACAAGTAGCAGAACTCAGAAATATGTCTATGAAGATCAGAGGTTAGGAGGTTAGAGACGCAACCTAGAAATAAGGAGAAATTTCCTGGCAGGGAGAACAAATAATGAGAGGAACTACTTGTGGGTGCTCCATCACTGGAAGTTTTTAAAGAAGAGATTGGACAACCGTTTGTCTGGAATGATAGGGTTTCCAGCCTGAGCAGGGGGTTGGACTAGAAGACCTCCAAGGTCCCTTCCAATTTTTTATTCTGTTCCGTTCTCAGGTTAGATGGATCCCTGAGGCCATCAGCTCCACCTTTTTACTCTCACCGAGGAGTCCAAATCGAAGCCTCCTCAGAAGGTGATTGTCCAACCCCTTAAATCCAATGATGAGAAGTCCGTTGTCTCTCTGGCCAACAGGTTTCACAGTCAAATGGTTCTTATTACGATGAAGGGTCAGTAAAGTTTACCTGGGTTTACCTTCCTATAATTTGAACCCATTGTGTGGTTCCCCATACTTGGGCATGAGTGAGAACAGCCCCAGACCAGCGGTGAAATGCTCCATGATCGCGCGGCTCAGCTGGGATCGTCAGAGGCTTTTCAAAGCATTTTTTTCTGCTCCTATGAGCTGAAGAGGCTGTAGGGGGGAAAAAATGCCTTTAAAAGCCTCTGGCGATCCCAGCTGACTTGCCTGATCGTCAGAAGCTTCTAAAAGCATTTTTTTTCTGCAACCTCTTAAGGTTGGAGAAAAAAATGCTTTTAAAAGTTTAAAAAAAAGCCTCTGATATCGCGCAGCTCAGCTGGGATCGTCAGAGGCTTTTCAAAGCATTTTTTTCTGCTCCTATGAGCTGAAGAGGCTGTAGGGGGAAAAAAATTCTTTAAAAGCCTCTGGCGATCCCAGCTGACTTGCCTGATCGTCAGAAGCTTCTCAAAGCATTTTTTTTCTGCAACCTCTTAAGTTTGTAGAAAAAATGCTTTTAAAAGTTAAAAAAAAAAAGTTGGCCATGCCCACCAGGTCACATTACCCCCCCCACCAAGCCACACCCACAGAACCAGTAGTAACAAATTTTAGATTTCACCCCTGCCCCAGACCTCAAGGCATCTCACAAAGGAGCCCCCACTGGACCAGCCTCTCCTCTTTCTCCATCACCACCATCTTATCAAAGAGCAGAACTTCTACAGCAGTGTTTCTCAACCTTGGAAGCTTGAAGATGGGTGGACTTCAACTCCCAGAATCCCCCAGCCAGCAGAGAAGGGAGGGAGGGAAGAAGGGAGAGGAGGAGGGAGGGGGAGGAGGAGGAAGAAGGGAAAGAGGGAGGAAGGAAGGGAAGGAAGGAAGAAGGAGGGAGGGAAGGGAGGGAGGGAAGAGAGAAGGAAGGAAGAAAAGGGAGGGGGGAAAGGGAGGGAGGGAAGATAGGAAGAAGAGGTGGGGAGAGAAGAAGGAAGTGGGAGGGAGGAAGGGAAGGAAGAAGGAGGGAGGGGAGGGAGGGAAGAGAGAAGGAAGGAAGAAAAGAGGGAAGGGGGGAAAGGAAGGGAGGGAGGGAAGATAGGAAGAAGAGGTGGGGAGAGAAGAAGGAAGAAGGGAAAGAAGGGAGGGAGGGAAGAAGGGAGAGGAGGAGGGAGGGAGAGGAGGAGGAAGAAGGGAAAGAGGGAGGAAGGAAGGGAAGGAAGGAGGAGGGAGGGAAGGGAGGAAAGTTGACTACTGGAAGAATAAGGATAAAAGGAGAATTTTTTGTACACAACTCTTAATCCAACATTGGAATTCCTATCATGAGATCTGGAGCTGGCCATCCGCTTGGTTGGCTTCAAACAAGGCTTGGACCAACTCATGGCAGTCTAGAGAACCCAGAGCCTTGATGGCATGGGACCACCACTCAAGGCCATCTGTGAGAAGACCCCAGTCATGGAACGTCCATGGCCAGTTGGTTGCTTGGCTGTTGGGAGAAGAGGCTGCCGGAGGAGAAGGACGGGGTCCCATCAGAAGGACGCAGCTTCTGCTCTGGTGTTGGGCCTCTTGCTAGTCCATCTACCTGGGGTCCTGGAGGGTGAGTGCCCTAGACCCAAAACCAAATGAAGATGGGGTTCTCCGGAGAGACCTTCCCAACACAAAGGCCGACAGGGAGGTCCACAAGGAGTGTGGTCCACATGTCAAGATGGTTGGTACCAAGGTATGATTCATGTGCCTTGAGATATCTTGGTAACCAACATCTTGGCTTCTTGGACATCATCTTGTGGGCACCTGCAAAATCCACAGAGTGGGCACCAGGAACATTGGAGGTTTCTAAGAAGAGAGTGGAGAGCCTTTTGTCTGAAATGGACTCTAGGGTCTCCTGCTTGAGCGCAGTGGTGATGGACTAGAAGACCTCCAAGGTCCCCTCTGACTCTGTTATTCTAGCTTCAACCACCAAGGTCAAGGGCTTGCCATGAAGCAACAGTGGTCTAGTTTCCATTCATTATGTCCATGAATGAAGGTGTGTAGACCACCTTAAAGTTCATTCAAGTGTCCACCATGAAGGTCAGTTTTGGCCTTGGTTGAAACCTTCAGTCCCTCCCTTGCCACCTGTTGAAGATGTCACAAACAGAACAGGCACCAGCAGCAGCCAATGGGACATTGGAGGGGCGGAGCCTGAAATTCCCCAACAATTGTGGCCCAGAAAGGGGAGGAGCTCCCACCTGGCTGAGAAAAGGGGTGGGTTCTGATAGCTGATTGACAGCTGGTGTGCTCAGCAGCTGGAATTGTGAAGCACATTGTGACAGAGCTATGGGGGGTGGGACTTAAGCCGGAGGGAGCCAATCAGGCGGGACCTTGGGCTTGAAGGGCTGCTGAGAAGTAGAATTGGGTGGCAGTTAATGCTCTGAACAATGGGGGCACCTACTGGAAGGAATTGAGGGAGGGGGCACCCTTGGGGGTCTGTCTCCCTTCTTTTCGGCCCTGAAAGCGAAGAATGTCGGGCGCTTGGCTGCTGCTGCTTTGGGTCCTCTTCAGACTGGGTGAGTAGAAATACTTGGGGGGGGGGGTGGCAAGGAGCAACTGAACTACAACTCCCAGAAGCCAGGCAGCCAGGCTCAAGTTGAGGGATATTGGGAGTTGTAGTTCTGCCCATCCCTGGAGGCTCCGTGGTCCCTAATGCCCAGCTCCAAACCCCAAGTTGGTGCTGCTGGCTTGTAGGATCGGATGGAATAAACCGAGCGAGAGGCCTCTGAGCATCTGCAGAGTGCCTTCCCAGCACCAGAGGAAGCAAATCCGCTTCGGCTTTACCCTTTGCATAGTCTTTGTAACTAATCCTGGACCTCTAGATCCCCAAATATCTACAGGAGGCAGGCTGTCTCAGCTGTCTGTCTGTCTATCCATCTATCATGCATCTTCTAATCTATTTTCTATCATCTTATCGTTTATGTATTATTTATGTATCATTTTCTGTCATTTATCTTCTACCTTCTAATCTCTTGTATGTATATTATCATATAGATAATTATCTATTATCTATCATATTTTAATATATTATATCTATAGTATCTATTTATCATCTATCCATCCATCCATCACCTATCAATCATCTATCTATCTATCATCTATCTTCTATCATCTATCATCTATCTATCCATCACCTATCAATCATCTATCTATCTATCTATCACCTATCAATCATCTCTATCTATCTATCTATCTATCTATCTATCTATCTATCTATCTATCATCTACCTTCTATCATCTATCATCTATCTATCCATCCATCACCTATCAATCATCTTTCTATTTATCTATCTATCTATCTATCTATCTATCTTTTTATCATCTATCCATCCATCACCTATCAATCATCTCTCTCTCTCTCTCTACCTATCTATCGCTATCTATCATCTTTTAATTTATTATATCTATATCTATCCTCTATCTATCATCTACCTACCTACCTACCCTGTTCTGTTCTATTCTATTCTATTCTATTCTATTCTATTCTATTCTATTCTATTCTATTCTATTCTATTCTATTCTATTCTATTCTATTCTATTCTATTCTATCCTATTCTATCCTATCCTATTCTATTCTAATCTATTCTAATCTATTCTATCTATCATAATTTATCTATCTATCTCATAGAATCCTAGGGCTGGAAGGGACCTCAGAGGTCATCAAGTCCAACCCCCTGACCAAGCAGAAATCCTTACACCATCTCAGACAAATGTTTGTCCAATCTCAGTCAGAGCCAAGTTTTTCCATCCGCATGTGTCATTCCAGTTTATTCTTTTGCCGGACTCAAGAAGAGGCAGAGAGACAGTTTACCCCCAACCCTGAAAAATGGCAGTTAGTGGATGTGAGCTGGTGACTGGGCTGAGGTCCTCCCGAGGCTATCCATCCCACCCCTCTGCCATGCTAACTTGGGACTAGGTCATTTTTGTCCCTTTCCTTCTAGGATCGATGGAAGATCCCAGCTACCTTTATTCAGAAGTGACTGTACCCACGTTGCTGGAGCAGCCCATTGGTGCCTTCAGTAAGGTAATCCAGATGGAGCTTCACCATTTGAATGGCTGCCTGACTCTGGCTAGTAAGGAAATTCCTTGAGAGTTTAAGAGGGGCTTTCCCCATCCCACATCCATTCAGATAACATATACTGGAGCGCCTCTGCTCACAGACCCATTGATGCTCCTCCCAAAGGCTGGGGCTGATGGGAAGTGTAGTTGAAGATATCAAGTCCCTTTGAGGATGGCTAGCAAATGGGTTGTGAGCTGATAGTGGATGGCAACCATGACAAAACCAGGATTGGCGTGGAGAAAGAGGTTCCTTTGAACCAGTGTTTCTCACTCTGAGTACCTTTAAGAGGTGTGGACTTCATGTCCCAGAATTCCCCAGCCAGCAAGGGTTGAACTGTGGGGTCCTTGGTGCTCTCTGAGCTGGGTGGTTTCCTTGAAGACATTTCATGACCCAACTAGGGAACATCATCAGTGCTGGAAGGGAGTGGTGTCTCAACAGCGGCGAGAATGGCATTTGCTCAACTGTGGAAAGATGCAGATACGCCCCCTGACCATCTGATAATAAACAAGATTCTCCGATGTGCTGAGATGGACAGGCTAACGTATATCTTAAAAGATAAGAAAGATTCAATATATAATAGAAGTTGGGACAAATGCTTTGTCTGGCTTAAAAGAAGGTTAAACCTAGGAGATAGGTGATAAGATCGTCTAATTAGATTAAATAGATACTTAATAGGCTATATAATTCTTTATAATTTTGAAAAAAAAAGGCTAATTGTTTTGTAGATAGTTAAAAGAACTTGATTGTATTGAAATGTTTGGTTAGGATGATATTAGTTAATATTAATTGGAGAGTGAGCTTAACTCTCGGTTAGTCATGTTTGTTGTTTCGTTTTAGTCTTGTGTTTATGTGTTCCTATATTTCACTTCTTATATTGTTTTCCAATCATTATTATGTGTTAATTTTACTGTAAATATTTAATAAAGATTTTTTTTTTTTTTAAAAAAGGGAGTGGTGTTTGCAGAGTAGAAAGGGAAGGAGAGGAGGAGGAGGAGGAGGAGAGGACGACGACTTTGGGGTCTTGGAGCTCTCTGAGCTGGGTAGTTTCCTTGCAGACATTTCATGACCCAATTGGATAACATCATCAGTGCAAGTGAGGGTTGGGTTTGCTCCCTGTTTATAAGAGTGGCTTGCTCTGCAGTCTAGGCCCAGATAAGCAGGGATTAACTCCAGACAAACAATCAAGCAGTCTGCCAAGAAGAAAACCCCACCTACACCAACACTGACAGGTCAAGCAATTTTGTATAAATAGAGAGCAAAACACCCCCCCCCAAGTCTCACTCGCATTGATAATTTTACCTCTGGAACGGTTTGGACA